>CAIGRF010276621.1:0-10844 GCA_903798235.1 Fraxinus ornus
CACTGAAACCGTCTGATGACTCCTGGCTGCCTCCAAGTTTACATAGTAAACAAACAACCAAGTTGCATTTGTAGAATACATCAACAAGAACCGGGCAAGATTGAGAAGTTACTCACGGGGACGGGCAAGCCAAAGAGAGCTAAGTGCTCGAAGCCGAGAGAAGTAGTCATTGATAGCAAGTAGAGCGCGAGCTGATTGCCGGGTTGTCAATATACTATGCATTCGTTGCAAAGTCTGTTGCCGCAAATTGTCAGCCTGCAATGCAAGGCTTCACCATCATTTATCAAAACATTCACAAATGATACAACTCATATACCACAACACATGCTCAACTGAGGGAGAGTACCACACTGTTATATCATATTGCATTGGTATTAACAAGGGCCGTGGAAACAGTAATTTATTCGATAAGCGCTAAATGATAGAAACAGATATGAATCTATACACCTCCATCTATTTAAATTCATCGTAAACAAAGAGTTGGAGCGGTCAATCTATCAAAACATGGATGATCAATACAATCTGTGAGCCCCAGATGATCTCTATTATTGGGTTGGAGGGTGGGGGGGTGCAGAACTAAAATGCACGAGGAATCAGGAATGGGTACTGGCTAGGGGATAGGATTGATGACAGAAAACAAAAGGTACGAAGAGCAAAAAGATAACCTGACGAATGAAGCCTTCAAGAGTTCCCAACTTCCCCATAGCCATTGCCATTTGACCCATGTAGTTGCCAACATTTGCTGTTGAAGTAGACGGACCAAGAGAAGCAGCCAGTGTTTCAGCCAAAGACTGCTGCAATGCTTCCATTCCCTGTGACAAGGCGTCTTCAGCCTGTTGAGATGACTGTTGCAAGTTGTTTATTGACATTAACTGCTGCTCAGTCAATGGCTCTAACTGATTTATAAGAAGCTGCAACCAGGCATCAGAGTTTTAAAAACTAATATAACAAATAGAAAAGGTGGGCATTTTAACTATTGTGACAACGAGAAAACAAAATGAACAAGCCAAAAGATATGAAACAAGAAAATTAACTCTCTAGGAAAATCTTCATCATCATTTTCAGGGAATAAAATGACATGAGCACAGTTGCACACACAATAAGGACAGGAGAATTAATTCAACGTAGTGTATAGTCACGAAAACCACAGAGAGAATCCAATAGCTAACCCCCTTGACCATATTGTTTAAACTAGATAGAGTGCTGAGCTCAAAACGCAACGCTCCTCAAATACATGAAATCCTGATATTCAATGAAGGATTACGAACACCTTAGAACCAATAGCATGCAAGTAGAGCACATAGAAGCATCAGGCATATCTACTTGACTAATCCTATCAAAAAAAGCATCATGAAAGGATCTTAGTACGGTCAACAGGATTTACATAATTTTACTAATAATTTCTCTTAGAAATGCAAAACCACCATACAGACATCTAGCAGTACCAAAGACAGAAAAATAAATGAATCTCCCCACATAATTATGGTTCCCTATAATCATTTCTTGCCATAAGTTGCGCTCCAGTTTTGATCTACATGAGCTAAAAGTGACACAAATAAAGCTACATTTTCCAATAAGTCCACTCTTATCAGGGGAGATCCGTAGGGTCTAACGGAGGAGACAAATTTTTTCTAGTAGAAACACCATCAATCCTAGGCTGCTTTTTTATACCTCAACCTAGACACAGTGAGGGAGTTTGGTTTTCCCACACAGATATGTTTTTAAGTAAGTCTGGGTTTTCGGTTAGGCAGTAATATTGAAATACTGGTCTGCGAAGTCTGTGCACTCTCTACATTAACACTCTTATGCACATTCATTCCCATCTCTACCACAGTCTTGGGATATGCTGTAAAATATCTTCCCTTTCATGCATGTTATTTTTTGCTAGAGAGAGGGAAAAATAAATAAAATTGGAAATAAGAATCATTAAACTCACACGCCACATGATAAAACAGGTTCTCATACAATTGTTTGTTCTATGCTCACAATATGCAATCATTATAAAATTTCCTGAACACATGGTTTCCTGTAGAACGAGGGTGCTACAGAGAGATGGGTACAGACTTTTGGGATCTATTAGCACAAGTTGTCTGCCCTATCAAAGGGGGGGAATGAGAATACGAATCATCCTAAAAAAGAAGGTTGCTCATGGACAAAAAACTGATACAAACAATGTAACCCTCACCTTAAGAAGTTCAGATGAACGAAAACCACCAAGCCAGAGGAAGCACCTTTCTGCAGGTGTTTTCCACATGCCTGATAAAATATGGAAGACGTCAGCCTTTGCAGCATCCCCTTTTATCCTGAAAATGTCATCATAGTGTGCCAAGATGCCGTCCACAATAATGCGAAGTTCACCATCACCCGCATGTGAATTGACTGCACCTCTTAGCTCATTAACCCGGCGGTTATGTTCCTCCAGCCACCGTGCATATTCAACATCGAAGGCCAAAGCGCCTAGAAGCATAGGGTTTACAGTTCATATTTCCATGGAACTCAAAGTCACTGAAATAATTAAGGTTTGTAAAACAATGAACTTATGTTACCGAGTTGGGTTACAAAAGCATTTAACTTACGGGAAGGGACCCAAGTAGACAAATTATTACAAGTACATCTCAGGATATTTTGATGGGGAAGCCAGAATTCAAGTAACTAATGTAAATCATCAGAAGTATTAAAAATGGAGCATACGGGAAGTATGAAGACTGCTCTCTGGACTTTAACTTAATTCCGATTCCCTATCAATTTTTATGTTCACCCTTGTGCCAAAGTTCATTGCTCTAATGGGAGGGGCAAGAAACTGAACTCACAATCGGTTCCCTAGAGCACAGAAACCTCATTCAGCAAAAGCTTAAAATATTTTCTGTATTTATGTAACTCCATAAGAACATTTTCTTTTTTGAAAGGTAATCAAAATTTTATTAATCAAATGTATTATCAACTTAAATCAGAATAACTCCATAAGAACATGCTCGTAACTTAGCTCTCTGGTCAAAGGATAGCCCTAATTCAAGTTTAACTACCAGCACACAACCTAAATTTGTAATCCTGCTCCATCAACTAAATAAATTTATGCTTTACACCTTGAATTCACGAGTCACTGACATGTTCATTTTAATATGTTACTTGTTATTCTCCTGAAAACTGTGACAACTTTGCTTTATTTCATTCAACTCATTTTCTCTCTTTCAGCTCTCAGGAACACATATATTAATTACAGTGATGAATTCATAGCATGGGACTTTAGCAATGTGTCCTGCATATAGTTTAATATGTTTTATAAATTTCAATATATTCATTTTTTCCCAACCGTTCTTTTAAATAAAGATTCATAAATGTTGGGCAAAGAAAATTGAAGGTTATACACAAAGCTTCACAAAAGCTGACCCACACAGCTCATCATCATAGCATCTATAGTTTAATATTCACTAAGATCATGCCGAAAGAACAAAAAGAAGAACTTAAAGCACCTCCAAGAATAACCGCCCCTCACAACTTTGATCTAAATTGTTAAGAGTTCAACCCTTCTCCTTCAGTTCTGAAGTTCGTTATATATCACTATCAACCTCTTCATCCATGGAAAGTTTCAGAGAAGGATTTCCCCTCTCTGAAGATTTCTACTCCCTTCTAAACTCAGTGCATAATATAATAGCTATTCAACCACCAAGGCCGAAGGTCTTCTAACCATTTCCTGAACCTCTTCATGCTCTCAGTCCATCGGTACTAGTCCAAATGGTCACAGAACTTTAAAAATCACTTCATTCATCACTGAACTTCACATTTTGTAATCTCGTTAGTCACTGAACTCAAATTCCATCCAAAAATTGACGGAATGATGACGTCACTGCATACATGACTTGATGTGTCAATTGTTGAGTGCCAAATCGACTACATACGTGGATTTTATTAATTAAAACGTGTAAAAAGAAAAAAGAATCAACCCGTCTCTTGGAAGAAAATCCCCAATCTCCCTCCTCCCCCAACCACCCCAAATCAACCCGCCGCCGCCTTCCCCACATCCCCATCATAGAATTAAAACTACCCACTACCACCAATGCAGCCACAACATAACCTTCCCCTAATCAAACTTTTACGAAGAACCAATAATCTCAGTCGTGACTGGAACGGAGCTTTGACATCAACCAATAATCTCAACTGCTATATATTTTTATTTTTGAATTTGCCTAACCATCAAATTTGGGGAGCTCTCTTCATTGATAGTGAAAATTTTTAGAACACATGCAACCTTCCATTTCCAAGAACCAGTAAATGCTATGTCCAGTGGACACTAACATCTCCAGAAAGAATCATTAGCACTGAGCACTCCCAGCATTTCCAAGGACCTTCATATTTAATCATTGTTCCAACCAAATCAAGCAATGGATTAGTTGATCTAAGCTGGCAAGTGCTGCACCTGTACCACCAAACTTCAATGGTCTCCGTTTCATATCCAGATTTGGTGGTGGTTGGGGTGGGGGAGATTGAGGATTTTCTTCCCTGAATGTGTGAGGGACGGTTTGACTCATTTTTTTTTTTTAAAATGCGTTTTAATTAATAAAATCCACGTGTGAAGCTGATTTGGCACTCACATCAAGTCACGTATGCAGCCACGTAAACACTCCATCAATTTTTGGACGGAATTTGAGCTTAGTGACTAACGAGACTACAAAATGCAAAGTTTAGTGATGAATGAGATGATTTTTAAAGTTCAATGACCCCTTGTGGACAAAGGTCAGCGATCATTTGGACTATGATCCCATGATTTTCCTCTTTCCAACATTCTTGCAGCTTTCTTCTCTTTCTTTTGGCAAATAAATATTTTAACAAAGGAACATAATTAATTTTATACCTGCTTTGAGCAACAGAATAATTTAATATGAAATTCATAATCATATAGTCAAAAAGATGATAACTATACCATTTCCTCCCATAGACTGAGCTTGCTCTCCTGAGCTTGAAATAAATATGCCCTTCAGCAAAGAAAATATATTCACTAAATTGAGAAACAACAAAGACTTGCTAGAAATAGGGTATTCAGGGGGAAATCATACTACTAGACAGAAAAGAACCTGTTGTCTAGCTCGTTGGAGTTCCTGCTCAAGTTGTGTCAACTTCATTCTGCTGCTTTCTAACTGTTGGACATAAGCCTGAAGGCAAAATAGTAAAACAGAACACATAAATATAAGATATGTTGATGACATCGTCAAATGACAGTTTTTATTAGACCAGCATCTCTTGAGAAGATATGCTAAAATGCAGCTTAAGGCTCTAAAATTTCCCATATAAATTCAACTTTACAATGCATATGGTAAAATGCTTAAGGTTGGACGGGCGGTACCTAGAGAGGCTGAGAGGGGGGGAATTATTTGTCATCCAGTCAGTTTTATCAAAATATTTTCATCAATTATATGTCGTCCTTTATGATGCCAAGTAAGGTTGTTGCCATTTTTTGAGAAACTTAACAGAGACAATTGGTAGGAAACATAAAGTGAATGGCTTATAATTTTCATTATCTAAAACAAATATAAAAATCAAGAATATTGTTAAAACAGGCTTGAACTGAAGCAACACAAAGCTAATTAGCAGGCAATAGCCTAAGGTTTATAAGAAAATCATAGAAGGGGGCAATTTTCTTGAAAAAAAAAACACTTGGCAAAGGTTGTCCACAGCCACTAGAGTGTATAACCATGTACTCAAACAAATTACAAAAGGGCACTCAAAAGCTATATGCCGTCCTGTGTAACATTGATGACACACTATATGGAAAACGGATAGACAGGAGGTTGACAAAGACGGAACATTTTTCTTAATAAAGTTATTGCATTGAAGGTGTTAGAATCTCAAACTTGAATCCTTAACATGCTTATATTTGCCAGCCTATTATACAGTTGGCGCTAGCAGATCAAATTTGGATTGAATTAAAACAAACCTATACTTTCGATGGGTGTAGACATCGTAAAATCAAGTATTACGTTCAGGAGTTTTTCAATGGACTAGCAGATGGATACTTATTTTCTTGATTATTAAGCACCCTAAACAAGTAGATGTTTCATCAGTTCTGTATACAGACCCAATAAGTCCTGAGTAGATTGACATCAGGAGTTGATGATTCAAACAGGGAAAAAAAGTTGGCAAAAGCATGTAGTTGCTTGGTCAACAACGTTACTCCCATCCTCCCTCTAGGAGAAAGTAAACTAGCTGTTGGGTATGTCTAAAGGAATATAAAACATACATATTTACCTGGTCATATCATGCTTTCTACTATTTAATATAAAACAAAATAGTCCACATACCAATAGACAATAGGGGAATAAACAGAGAGAGATTTCAGCAGTGGACAAAGTTAAAAATACCAGAAACAATATGACACGTATACATGCATATGGTGCATGAAAACACTAGCAACGGAAATTTTAAATGGATAAAATCCAGCTGATAGATTAGCCACAATAGATAATTAAACATTAATTCCATGTATCGGTACGTGTCATGAATTGGTGGTTGGTTGGTGGGTTGTGAGTCATATTCAACCTGTGCAGCGTGGTTGACTCTAGGTTTCATCAACATTTCACCCATGACCAAAATCCTTAGATGATAGTCACTGAACCCAGTTGGGACATCAAGACGTATCATGTGTTCAAATGTGTAGTAAAGTGCTTGAAGTTGGGGTATGGGTATATGAACTTTAGAAAGAAACTAGAAAACATATAATACTTGCAGGATTTATAATTTTTTTAATAATTAATTTGTAAGTTCTGTCACTATTAGATTTTACACAAATAAATTAATTCACTATTATGCAGAACCAAACCGTGATGAAAACACGTCTATTTTCAGAGACAGAACCAAACTGTGATGAAAACACAACTATTTTCAGAGACATAAGCATGCATGTTTGTATGTCGATTTTGAAAAATATCCAACCATGAAAAATACAAATAGAACATTTACAGACACATATCTAACCGAATTATAGAAGTTGTTTAAGCCACATTACAATAGTTCAAAGTTATCGGACCCAACTGGCCCATCAATCAGGTCAGGACGCTGGGCTAAATGGATAATGGAGATGGAATAGCAGTTGAATGGTTAGGACACCTTATCTTTAGAGATAAAGAAGGGCATGAACTTTTTGTACATCATCATATTCCTACTATAAAGATTATGCATAACTATAACTACGACTTTAAAAATTAAGGTATGCCAAAAGAATAGTAATGTAGCTGCACTGTAACAGGTAAGAAGAAAATGTGCTATGTATTCTCTCTTTTGTTTTTCTCCAAATCAAAATTATCAAATCAACAACGTATTTGTTAATTTTTCTTCTACCATTTTTCATTAGTAGGTTATAGATAAATCCAAATATTACTTAAATTTCATTTTATTTTGCCTTTTGTCATGCAGTTTCATGAGACAGATTGGTAATATATATTCCAATGTATGTCTGAATATCACATTCCCTGCTCCTCTCTTTCTAATTTCCTTTTTCCCCCATGTGTATTATTTGTCATAATCAACATACAAAATATATGGCAGCACTCCTCTTCCTCTAATGTATACAAAAATATGAAAATCAATTTATCAAGACCATCAGAATTCTATGAAATCATGCCATGTTTCCATTCAAATTATATTAATGATTTTCATATTAAATCCAAGGATGTAGATGAATGACAAAACGAAATTCAAGTTGTTAACAAAGTGTTTTTTNCCGAACTGAGAAGAAAAAACTGCAACAAACACCATTAGGACTGCGCGAACCGAGAGACGCGACACGAGACAAAATGGCGGACTAGAAACAATGCATGCAAAAAATTCGAAAAATCCAGATGGTAACTGAAAAGCGAGCGTCGATTATTGAGAGCCAATCACCCAAAAATCTCATGCACGAGTAAATAAATTAGGGCTCTGATACCATGACAATGAATTTCTCGTCCCTCCTCTTTTATAGAAATATTACAAGATATTTTAGGATAAACTATATATGGAAACTAGCTATTATTTACGTGGTAATTACCTAATTAGCTAAATATAAATAATATTCTAATAGAAAGTGCTTTTAATTAATTAACAAATTCTTTCAATTTTCTCTAGCTATAAAAATTTAAATACTTACCTAAATAAATATTTTAGTAATCAGTTATATATGTTTTAGAGGATATTGCAGACATTAAACTAGTGTTGGCTTGGTGGGAAGGAACTTCGGTTATTACTAAAATGACCCAGGTTTGAAAGACCCTACGAGCATTGTTGGAGTATGTTTTATGAGATGTCCAATTTTATCAAATGGTGCAGCCGGTTTTACAGCAACCCTGTCAGTTTCTGGCAGGTTCTGACCAATTCAACTGGGAAAAAGTCCACCATAGCTAACTGCACCAAATCGCAGGTTCCGTAACGAACCGGCTGGTCATTCCAGTTCTGATAACAGTGCAATAATTGCTAAAAACTACACATCATGCACTGGAAGATAGAGCTCCTAGTTCAGCAGTTCTACCATGATTATAATGAAAACTTAAAAAGTGCATGCACAGATGATTTCCATAGTAAATCTGACAACATGCATTTATAAATGGTAACCAGCATTTGGAGCTAAAAAACACAGGTACATAATGTGCATAACACGAGAACCTACTTTTTTTCTCAAACGGCTTTTTCTTGCAGCTTCACGGTTTTGAGCGAGTCTGCGGAGCGTCTGCAAGAAGCTGTCAAGATCATATATCTACACGGAAATAAGGATATAGGTGCACTAGATTTAGTAAAATTTCAAACCTTTTGATCCCTGGACTTATCGCTGCCATCAGAAGCTACCATACTCTGTGAGAGAGCGTTCTGAAAGTAAACAGGAAACTAAAATTTAATATTAAATCAATAACAAATAATACAAGCTTATCTTGCTAGAGTAATGGGAGAAATATGCACAGCAGAAATGAAAACCTGATCTTCTATGTATCAATTCACGATAATAAGTATAAAAGAAAGTAAATAAAGAGAATTTTTGCATAATATATTGGAAAAGCATTTTGGACATTACCCTCAAATTCTTATCTTCGGTGTCAGCATCAGTTGAAGTATCAGTCCTAGGGCTGACATCTGCCATACTGGACACTCCACAATAACCTAGATAAATACTTCAAGCTAAAACAAGCATATATGTTCACTATTCCGTTGGAAGAGAAGATCAGAACCCAACGTCACTGGATAAAACTCTAGTAGGAGGAAATTATACTGCAAAGAGAAAAAACATGACTACGTAAGAAACCTTTTTATTTTCAAAGCTAAATCAGTGATGCACAATTCCAGCAATTATTCTAGTGATCAATTGTTTTGTTGGTGCATTTTATGTTCAAGAAGCATAGATTGCAGTAAACTATTCAATCAATACACAGCCTGTTCACGTTGTATCAGAGCTCTAGGCCCTAATGATTTCAACGAGTATTTCCTTAACCTTAATGGCCTGAATTGCCAACAAAGTAATCAACCCAGTCCCAGAATTATCATTCTTTTGAATAAAAATTTCAGAATTCTCTGAAACCAACCCCGAAAATGCTGATACCATCATCATTGGCTCCCAACATTCATCATGTGAATACAAAAATCTGCAAGCCTCATTTTTTGACTCAACGAGTCACTATTTTTTTTTTTGGTTGATAAGTATAACTTAACACATATCTTGACCTCTAACTCTAAGTAAGATCTTTTGTTATAATTCAAGTTTTTAGATTTGATTGTTGTTAATTTTTGTTCAAATTTTTATGATAGCAGGACGAAATCCATGAACTAGAGTTACACTAGTAAAATCGGCAAGAAAATGTGAATAAATCAAGGTATTGAAGTAAAGATCAAGGACCGAGCATTGGTAGATGAGAAAGAAGATAAATTGATGAAGAAGCAAGTTGACGTGAATAGTCATCACAGAAATTAACTCCGTGATAAGTTGTTGCCATTACAGCCAACAATAAACTCATGGCAATCCAAGCTCTCCACTCAGTCCCCAATGGTTGTCAAGGACATTATCGCTCAGCTAAGTTGCAGTCCGTGACACTAAAACTTTCTCCACCACTTTCGATAATTTTATAGGAACTACATGATCTTTTTAATATAGATATAGAATATCCTATATTTCCATTTTCACCTAGCATTATACATGCGTGTTATATTTCTGCACAGGAAAAACAGAACTTTTGGAAACGTTCAGATCAGAAAACACAAGACCAAGTCAAACCACTACTCGTATATCAAACCAACCAACTAAAGAACAACTAAAACAATCCTAATAATAACATGAAGAGATGAATCTCAATAAAATGAGGATTTAAATTAAAAAAAAAAAACCTTATATAGAAGAATCCCATTTTCAGCGTGGACTTACAGTGAAAGAACACAGGGTTCAACAAAAGCCCACGTCAAATTTGGCAGTTCACTATATTCTCCTGCAAATTGATAGCAACCCAATAAATAAAACTCAATAAACGAAACCTCTAAGCTGTCGCTGATGCTGATATTTACTTCTTCATTTATGTATGCTGCTATCAGCCAATTTTGACTTATGGGTCCTTTCCCAGTTAATTTCCTTTAACTGGAAGCTTCTATGTGAAATCCCTGTCACTTGTATAAAATAAAATATAAAATAAGAGAAAGAAAGGGGTGCATTAGAGAGAAATTGCCAAATTACCTGGGGTGGAGAGGGAGTAGACAAAACTACCGGTTTGCGAAACAAGGATTGGGGAAATTGCTGAATAAATTTCAGATTAAGCTCTCCCTGAAAATTTTACCAATCGTTGACTTTTTTAACTCGTAACTCCAGTCTTCAGAACAGGCATGCTTGGGAGTTTATATACATGTGT
>CAIGRF010276649.1:8096-30867 GCA_903798235.1 Fraxinus ornus
AATTAATTTAAAAATCTGTGACCTCAAAATAATCTGTGACGTATAAATTTTTTGATCTGTGACTTCGAAATAATTTGTGACCAAAAAATTTTACGATATGTGACCAGTAAATAAATTCGTGACTTATAATTATGAATATGTCAACATTAATCACAAAAATGTGACTTTATTATCTTTATTTAATAAATAATAATAAAAAAACCTGATTTTTGAATTTTCAAACTATAAACCTGATTTTTGAATTGTTGTAAAGTATACACCTTATTTATGAATCTTGCCCATTGGAAGAACCCACAATGAATAATCTTACATCACTGCTTGCATAAGCTTTGATCAAATAATTAGGCTCCCATCCCAATGATTGTTTCATTTAATTACTGGGGTCCATCCATAAGATTTTCTCATCGTGAAAGTTGCCAGATCAAGCTCGGTGGCCAATTGAATCATTCCAACACGTGTACTTTCCCAACTTGAAATTGCAGGTGACAATACAGAAAATTAATGAAGCACTTATATTTTCTACTATAAAAAAGGAAATAGTAAGACAAAAGAAGGGGGACGATTTTAATACATAACCTATCTTCTTGTAATATCCATTTTTAAAAATATCTTCTAGCAACATAGAAAGGAGCAGTAGAATTACTTATGCTGTTGTATTAGCAACGAATCAAAGTTGTATTTTTCTTTAAAGTTGCCTTGAATCTTGTTCATACAATTTTCAACGTCAACAAACCTAAAAAAAAAAATGGCAACACAATTATTTTACGTACTTATGTTACCTAGAATTTAAAATCATGCATTCTGAATGAAATTCCTTCAAATTTCAATTCAACCATCCAGTCTATAAGATTACCAAGTTTGTAACCTAACTAACGAAATTTTGTTTGAATTTATATTTTTCTTGGGTGCTAACAAATTATAAATACCTTACTTTTTTGTTTTAAAAGAACGAGCATTAAATGGAATATTCAGGTTGAAAAAGAGAATACCGTGAAACAAGGCAAAAATACACCATGCACGTGAGGCTCGGATCGGCTCCTTGAGAAATAACAGTGGAGTGAATTGGGCCTATAACATCCAGAGCCTGTGAGGCTCCTTAAGAGGATTGCAGAATGGGTTGGGCTGATTATTTAGTTTTTATCTTAAGAAATGATTGGTCCCAAAAAAAAAATTGTAGTCGAATTTATGGAAGATTGCTAGTAGTTGAAACGTGCATGTTGAAGATTGAAGAATGTGTTTGAACGACCGTTTAATCTCATTCACGATAGATGCAATCGACAAAGAGATTAATTGTCGTAAAAGAAATTCAAATCTTACGAAAGATAGTAACCGTAATTTTTTATGTTTACTGGGAAGAATTTTTCGATGTTTTATCATTTAGCCCCTGTTTGACATCCATTTTTAATTTCATTCTCATTCTCATCTTTCTACACTACTCTTTTTTAACCATACATTCTCCAAATAAAATAATATTACACATAAACTCAAAAATTCTTCTTACTTTTTAACCACATATTCTTTACATTAATCACTATTCAAAAACTCATTCTTCAAAAGAACATATTCTTTACATCAATCATTATTCAAAAACTCATCCTTCAAAAGAATGGGTGTCAAACACCCACTAAGTCTTCAAACATTTTGTAACTGAACATGTTTTCGAATGGAATTGAGGTTATATATCAGAGAATGCTCGTTTCGAGAGCTGATAACCCAACTATCCAGCATGAACTACTTAACCACGTTCCCAGATAAATTGGACAGCGATCTTTTAGCCCCTTTTGATGCCATTATTTTGAGAAAATGAAGTTTTAAACAGTAACTTTTTAGAAAATATACGGTGAATATGTACAAAATATTTTATTGTGTAAATGTGTGGTTGAAAATGAGTGTTAGAATTAAAGAGTTTTGAAATAATGATTGCTCAATTATTTCGTAAAGTTGTACTAAGGTTCAACCAAATTAATGAAAAAATTGGTCCATGGAATTTTCATCGGGGTGGTTGAAGAAGGGAAAAAAAAAAAGAGACGGAGAGAGAGGAGAAAAAACGTGGTTTGAATTAATCACTCGCCGACTTTATAACCCGATTAACAAACTCGATAAGAGATCCAATTCGTTCTCAATAATTTCAATCGTGTTTCGTGCCTAACACTTTTATAACATAATTTTACTGTAAATAACATTGTTATTATTATTTAGTTTTTTTTTTCCTTCAATATTGTTAACAATAAAAGGTAATAATTTTTTTATTCACTGGTTGAATTAATTACCCAATGACTTGGTATTTTGATCTAAATAAACATTGTATAATTAATATAAATACATACTCAATAACAAAATTAGGAACTCAAATTAGACCCATCCCATCAAATAAACAAGATAAGACGTGATCCACTAGATTTTTTTGGTATAATTTGGTATAACTTTTTGAATTAAAGATCCATCTAAGGCTTTGACTTTTAATCCGTTTGGCAAATTTATAAATGATTTAGAAAGAGAAACAATAAGAGGAATAACAATGAGTTCCACAAAATATAAATAGTAAAATATGATTTATGATTGAAATTAATGTATGATTTTGACTGAATTCATAAATTCATATTCAAACGGAGGCTTTATCAAACAGATTTTATAGACATTGAAATTTTTGAAGGATTAATCCATGTGTACATAGGTATACACATAGAGGATGACATAATGTGAGTGTGATGTGACTCCCGATACTATAGCATGGGCCCTACTCCACTCACATATGTCACCCCATGTATGTACACATAGCATGACCAATTTTTGAATTTTTGATAAGTTCAAAGTATTCATCACCTTTTTCAAAAAGACACCTTAAAGCCTATAAATCCATCAAGTCGGGTCTCAAACTTTTAACTTTTGTTGTTGGTCCACAACTAATGTTTTAGCGAGTCAAAAAGAAATAAAAAAATCATGATTTTTATCCACGTTCATCGTGTATCTGTATATACAAGTACAAAATTGAACATTACAAATATGGAAATTTCCATTTGTGCAGAAGAAAAACATTACCGAAGTCTTACACCATCTCACATGAGAGTGGGTCCCACGCAATAAAAAAGTTTAAAAAAAATTACTCACCCACCCCGCCCTTGTGAATATCTGTAATGCTTATGTATCTGTACATGTAATAAAAATATACAATCTTACAAGAGAGAGATTTGCGCAGAAATGAGTGTGCTAAAATATTCACTCAAGTAACGTATCGTTTGAGTGAATATCATAAATAACGAATTATCCTTATTCTTTTCGGGACAATCTTATAAGAGATAGAGATTTGCACACAAAAGGAGTGCGCTATATATTTCTCGTGTTTATTTAGAACACGTCTTGCATCCATCAATTATGTTGGTCAGAATCTCACTCGTGATGATTTAATTGAATTGGAAAAAAAATGTAGCTGTAATCCAACAATCAAATAACATTAAGAATTCAATGAAAGTGGTATATTTACTAAGGGCACTCAAGAAGACTTGCAAGCCTTTCTAGTAAAACGTCATATTCAATTGAATTTGGTTCATATGTTGTACACGTTATGAAGTGTTGGAAAATAATGTATTAAATTAATATACTAAAGCAATATATTTAAGTTGAATGAGACGGTAACAGTAATTCATAGATTTCAAGTTTTGTCAATTCTATAATTAATTTGTATTTGAATTTGTTTAGTTTCATAATCAATTTGTGGCATGACTATTGAAACATTATTTGTATTAAATATAAAATTAACTAAAAAATTGAATCCTCCATCATCCCAGTACCATATAAGGATGTGTTCTTCTCCTTAAAAAATTTGAGTGTTATTTTTTCACTCTAAGTTTTTCCCTTCTCTTTGTTTCAAAATTTTAGTTATTTATTCTATTTTTGTGATAGAATTGTGAGTATTCTTAGTTCGCCTAAAGTAGTGACGAAGTGTTAGTCAGTTTTCTACTGTTGTATCTTGAGAGACATACATTATCAGTCATCTTGCACCACACTGGAGGGTGAATCTATTTTAAGGAAATTGTGTGCGACGCGGGTCTTAATTCTTTTCAATACCGCTACTACATCAACAATCATTTTCTCTAATTTTATTGTTACTCTATTTATTGTAATATTTTCGTCCATAATCATAATTTTATTTATACAATTCTAACAACATTTCTAATTTCCTTTTTTGTACTTTTTTTCCTAACATAAACATCACGATACGCGTTTCTATAATAAGATTAGCATGTTATAATTGCAATTATATATATATAATGGCAAAAATATTCAATAATTTCATTAAAGGCGGAAGTGGAATTAATAATGTGTAATAAATACTTGAAATTAATTTAAAAAATAAAAGTTGGGGGTCCAAATTGCCATTCACTAACACGTGGATAGATAACAAACAAAATATTGGTATGAGTGGCCAACATGTGAAAATGATTCGAAGACTCGGCAAGTGCACATTGGTTCACACTCTGATCAAATTAAAATACCAATCTTATCTTATTGGGTAAAAAGGATGATTTTTAATCAAAAGCAAGTGCTTTCAGCGCATGAATGTCAAATCCAAGTCAATGAACTATTTTCTTTTGTTGAATCCTTTTACATGACTACATTTGAAAGTGTCAACAAGAAAACAGTAGTCAGAAGATACTTTTATCAATTTAAATGTTATTTTAAATGCATTTTCTCTTTTTATTTTATTTTTGACATATTTTGTTGGAATATTCTAGATCCAAGATCAGATCACATATTCCCAGCTCTGATACCATCTTAAGAAATTGAAACCAGCAGTACAGATTGCAGAAACATGAAGGAAAACGAAATTAATAGTGCAGAAAACTAAAACTGAAATTAAAGGATAGATTCAATATGATGAAACACAATGAAGGAACTTGAAAAGGAGAATATTTATTATTCATCAAGCTCAAGTGATAATGGAAATACATTGCTCTATTTATAGCATAAAATCTAACCAACTATCTAACAAACTAACAACATAACAAACTAAAGAAGAAACTAGAAGAATCTGGAATAAGAGGCTGCGTGTGATCTCATAAGCTGGTGACTAGTGAGCTGGAGAACATGTGCTGGAGAAGATGCTGGGAATATGTGATCTGATCTTGGATCTAGAATATTCCAACATATTTAAATTTATTTAAACTTTTAAAGATTTGAAAATTTGATAGTTTTCATAAAATAGTAAAATTTATAGAATTAGTACAGTGTTAACTGTTAAGTGTCTTATTTGAAAGTTTAAATTATTAGAGACTGAGCATAGGAATATTGTTTCGATAAAGTTAGAGGACTTGTAACATTAATAAAATAAAATAATAATAGAAGGATGGACTAACATTTATATGGTTTATTGATTTCTTAAAAAATTAATTACCGTGAATTTTTTTTTCAATTGATCTAACTGAAAGGAAATTATGTAGTTAACTATAAACTTATGAAAAAAATAAAATTTAATTTATTGTTATTGGTACACATTCTTTTGTTCTTTTAAAAAGCGGTTGATGTAATGTTTTCCAACAACTTATGGAAAAATAGAAATGCAATTACGTGAGAAATTTCCATTATTGATGACACAAAAGTAAGTGAGTCACCCACTTAATTAGGTCAATTGATAAATAAATTAAAAAAATGTTGGTATGTAGGAATAGAATTGGTACAAAATTTACGCGTAGCATTCGTGGAACAGCACTGAGAATTGATAGGTTTATGAACGAAGTGGTTGGACCTTGAATTTGGAATTAAATTAATTTTAATCTTTTTTTTTCATCGAAATAATGCTGCAAAACATGAAATATGTTCATGTCTTTGAATGGACATGATCTCGATAGGTGACAAATTTTTTTTAAAAAAATGGCGATCAGAACACGTTATTCATAAATTAAAATAAAATTCTATTTATAAAAATGATGTGATTTGTAGAGAAAGCTAGACGTAAATAATACAATTACAGTTGCTTTTTATTTTAATTGCAAAGTTAATTTACAATTACAGAACCCCAACATATTTTCATTAATGCAAGGTTTTCAACATTCAAAGAAATATGTCATTTGACTTCGTTAGATGTAATAATATGTGTAACCACGTACGTGGGACATTTTTACTATTCTCGACATATATATAAAGTGGATTAACCACTAATTTAGGTCATATAATTGACAAATAGAAGATAAAAAGGTCTTGTCTATGTGAAAATTGGAATGGATTTGCAACAAAATTCACACGTAGCTTAATTGATAGGCTTATGAGGAGACACCACCACGAAGTGGTTTCGGATTTGTTATTTTATTATTTTAGCCAATCCCAGCCCCACTTTCTCTGACCATCATTTGTCAACCACCGCCATCGCCAAGGACGGTAGAATTGGACGGCGATTAATAGTTGGATGGCGATAAAGTTTTCACTACATATTAATAAATTATAAATTCGATAGTAAATTTTAAAATTGATCAACGGTTTAAACGAGACTTGTAAATTTAGAGACTTGACTTGGTGAATAAAAGGTCTTGAATTTTGAAAATATTTTACGCGCACTTTATCGAGGGCTCGTTCGGTAGAGATTAAAATTGAAAAATTAGTCATTATTGTTAACTTTTATTAGACGAGTGGACCCCAATAACGACTATATTTTCAATTTTAATTAGATTTTAATCTCTACCGAACGAGACCCGAATATTTTTGTATGCATTGGCGTGTATACGTATGTATTTTAAATAATATACTCTGCTTCTAAGATCGTGTTTAGTTCAACTAAAAACTTAGATTGAAATCTAAATCTAAATTAATAATTAATTTTAATCACATAATTTATAAGATTATGTTGACACATAAAAATGCAACACAGTTAAATGGTCCAAGGAATGAAGCTCAATTAAGAAGTTCGAAGGGTAGGTCTAAAGTAGACTATATAGAAGGCTCAAGACGGAGTAATATAGTGAATACCCATCATCACCCAAGCATGCTAAACGCCCAAGCTTTTGGCAATTATGAAACGGTATTATTACTCAAGGCGACAGTGTCATCATCGCCCAAGGCTACGAGACGCCCAAACCTAGGGCGAAATTGTTATTATAAGCAACGGTTACTGAGACAGTTAATGTGCAATTTCATCACGTCCCATGATCCAAGAATTTCAATTATAAACGGTTGAATAGCGGAAGTAATGACAGCAGTTAGAGCGGAAGTTTCATGACAATTCAGCCATTATGAAGAACGTGGGTAGTTACAGGACGACCAACAATTTCAAACGGTTCCACGGCAACAACTGTTAGAGAAGTATAAAAGAGAAGAGAAGACATAGAAGAAAAAGACCTCGAATCAAATACTCTCACTTTGATTTTGCAACTGTCTGTCTCTGAATCGTGGGAACGTGCCGAATCTTCATGGCAATTGCCCTCGTAACTGCTGGGTTGAATAACAC
Organism: Fraxinus ornus; assembly: GCA_903798235.1. Taxonomy (NCBI): domain Eukaryota; kingdom Viridiplantae; phylum Streptophyta; class Magnoliopsida; order Lamiales; family Oleaceae; genus Fraxinus; species Fraxinus ornus. The sequence goes on from CAIGRF010276649.1 coordinate 15,532, forward strand.
TTGGTCTTAAAGCCTACCAGTCTCTGGGCGATTTGGAGGTTTGGGCGATTTTGAAGCTATCGCCCTGGGCGATGATAGAGCGCCTCATTCGCTCAGCCTCTGGGCGTCTTACGAGTTTGGGCGATAACGCCTTCTTGTTTCTGGGCTTCCGTTAGGCTTTCATGTTGGACTTCCGTACTGGGCTTTGCTTGTTGGGCCTTTAGTCTTGGGCTGCATTTTTAGTGTGTCAACAGAACCCCCTTTTAATTGTTAGCGAGACCCGATTTTCTGCGCGAAACAGATTCACAACGTCTCAACTACACATTTTATTATTTTTTTATTAAAATCTATGAAAAAGCCTAATTTTTATCTAAACCAAACCCGAGACAACAATGTCACAATAATGTAAGACAAAAGTGGATAAATGTATTGCTAACACGTTTATTAAAGATCGTGCATCTAATACAATTAATACGTTCGTGAGTTTTTTTTTTTTTTTCTCGAACCATCCATCCTAGATGAAATTAGACGGAAATAATCCATTTGGTACAACTCGAGTTAAAACTACTAATCACACTCGAACAATCCTATTTGATTCGAATCCATCACTACACGTAAAATTATTTGGTTTTATAGTAAAATTCTCTTTATTGGAAGATGTTGATATTAAAATCCTTTTCATTTGAATAGAACAACTTGGTAGTCACATCACTTTGTTGTATTTATTGTGACATCGGTGGACAGTGAAACAGCCAAAATTGCCCACATGTGACCAACGCGTTTGTCACACAATATAGTGCTAACTTTCATACGCTAAACGCTTGCAGTAACGAGTTTGGTGCACGAAAATTTCTTGTTCGAATTTGACGGGAAATTGTATCCTATTTTGGACGCATTGTTTTGCAAAAGTAAAGGCTATTAATGCTCCTAACAAGGTGTCAATATACAACTTGTGCGACCATTCGAGAGAGATGTCATATGGACATTTTGGATGATTCTCTCGGGACAAAATTTCATACCAACTTTTTGTTTTGAACTAAAAAATTAATAAAAGCAATGTTTCAGTGTTAATGTGCATAATCGATTTACACTCTTTCAAGCGTGTGAGAATTTTCAAGCGGAGTGTCTTATGAATTGACAAGTGATTTAAGATAGCCTCATTCGATAGTCAGTTTAACATCAATATAATCATGTACTCAAATTTTACTTGATAAATCAACAAATCGGAAAAAATTTGGTGAAACTGGATAAATCATCTAATAAAAAAAAAATGACTTTAATTATATATCTATCAAATTTGGATTAATCTAATTGTATAACTAATAAATGACAATTTGGGTGACAATGTGTGATTGCAAAAAAACTAATTGCTGTAAAAATAAGTTGACGTGAGAACTGTCCGATAAGTGAATTTCACGTGACATGTTGTCAATCAAATTGTAATAGTAAACTAAGTAGATTGAACAAATTAAACAATGTCGGGTTGCTAGGGAGGGTTTGACACCCTCACTGACAGCCCCCTCACAATAGGAGGGGTGGGAGGAATTTTTTTTCTTTTTCAATTCATATGGGTCTCGCGTGGATCCCACCACAATGTGAGAGGGTGTCAACGAAGGTGTCAAATTTTTTCTCGTAAAATGGTTTAATCCGAACAAATTGATTTCCAACATAATTCTTAGGATACATGACTTTCAATGTTTTGACATTAATCAAATCAAAAGTGACATTTTAGCGTGTGAAATCGACAAGATATATTAATGATTTATTGTCTTCTTTTCTATACACGAGTAGCTGATTTTTAATCTCAATATTAATAATTCTCTATCTTTTTCATTTTCGGTACATGTAGAAAGATTAAATCAAAACAATTTCATTAATATCTCACTAATGTTTCTTCATTCTAACAATTTTTCAAAATATGTCCCCAAAACATCATGAATTCTTAGAAAATTTAATTCTTCTGCTGGTTTCCTTATCCAATTCTTCAAGCCCTCCAACTTCTTCAAGTTCCTGCAGCCACACCACCAAGAATGATTGATTAAATTCCATTTTTGCCGTAAACAAATTATACAAATCATGAAAAAGCCATGTTATCACTACATCGCTCGAATACTAAAACAGTAATGACCATATATGGGTTTGCACCACTTTCAAGAAGGTTCACCTAAAAGCACAAATGATCAATTTTGTTTATAGAACAATACTATATATCAGCAGTGGTATTTAACTATAGCAAATGGTAGTAGAGGTGTACAATATCAGTACGGTGCGTCACCAAACACCACCTAAATTGTTATTGCGACTGTGGAGCCCACCAAAAGTTACGTTCTATCGCAATTTAAATGAGAGTGGAGCCGACATTATATGTAAATTTTCATTGAGCATCATCGCTGATATAAGATTACTCTTTATTATTCAAACAAATAGTAGAAATTTGAAGTGGTGTTCTGTCTATAGTTACACACTTTCAGAGGTAGGGATTTTGGATTACCTTGGGTCCTAGGAACAGCCCATATGGGACGCCTTCGAATTTGTCCGAGTGATGAAGCTGAAATGGCAGACAACAAAATCAAATTAGACAGTAGCAGTTAGATTCGGTTATAAAAACAATAAGAAAATTAAACAGATCATATCACTTATATACTGATTAACTGTGATTGATTATGTATAATATTAAATTAAAATGTACAAGTCTACACTGTCATACTTGATGAGCTGCAGCCACTCTTCTAAGATATGGTACATTTGCAATGGGCCCCACGGGGAATCTCTTGTGAACGAGACCGTCGTGGACAAACATGTAGGCCATGCCAAAAACCGTAATTCCAAGACCCTGCAAAAAATTCAATAACATAAAGGAAATTCACTAGATAAAAAGGTAAAATTTTATGATTAAAATGAACGCACTAAAGGTCTAAAATGGACCGACCACCTACAATCAAAGTTGGTACGAAAAATACTTACAGCTCCGAAGCATAGACCAGGAACAAGGCCTTTGTGGAAAAAACCATAGGAGAGGAGGGCTATGGCCGGAACAGCATTGATTATGGCAAAAATGTCGTTGAGCTCGAAAGGGCCTTCTCTTGGTCTATGGTGTGACTGTCATTTAAAATAAAATAAAATTAACTCTTTTGACTTTTTTCCCCTCAATTGAAGGAGACTGCCCAATCAAATTCTCTTGAACAAAAATATCAATAAATTGCTTAAAAAATTTGTGAGGACCAGTAACAGTTCAATCACTCAAATCATTATAACAAAAATAATCTCTAATCTCTCTTCTGCTTGACTCTTTTCTTTTTTAATTAATGGATTAATAATTCTATAATTTTAATATTTTCCAGAAAAAAAAATAATTAAACCTCGTGCATGTGCCACAAGGATGCGTGCCAGAGAGCTTTATGAGCCCATCTTGCCCAAAACTCCATACCTACCTGAAATTCGATTATACCAGAAATTTTCATTATACCCACAACAAAATTTATGCAATTCTAAAGTAATTGATTTTGAAGTTGTGGAACTTACAGCAGCCCCCACTGCTAAAGCAAATGTACTAAACATTTCTGCATAAGGTACCGCCCCACCCTATACAGCATGAAATTCAATTTCGTATCAACAGAGGCCCGCACAAGCGGCGAAGAATCAAAATTTTATATGGTTTAGTAGTGTACAATCTACCTCATCAAACAGGCGAGAAGTGATTTTTGGCAGAAAAAAGAGAATTTTACCTCCATTTGCCAGGAAAATCTGTAATAAACAGCCATGACAGCCATAGAAGTAATCCCGAAACTGGACATAACAGCAGCGACGAGATAAGTAAATCTCTCTGATTTCTTCTTAGCTAATTTCTCAGTCAGTCGGGCTGCAGATAATTCTCTCTCAATCTCCTCTGAAGTTGGGCTCCTCTCCAATTCTCTACTCGATTCCAATTTCTCATCCTCCAGCACAAAACAAACAGTCAAGTTATTCTTCCTTTTACAACTCAAAATCTTATTAAAATTCTGAATGGAAGGGGAGAATAGTTTAGTGGGCTTCGGGCCGAGAAATGGGCTGTACTTGAAAAGAATGGTTCTTGAAGAACAACCAGCGACTGAAAGTCCGGCTGCCATGGACGGTGGTTCCAAGGGGGTGAGAATGTAGAGGGGATTAAGATTTTGAATTGGTGGATTGGTGGGTTCACGTAGACCACATGTTAGGTCTCTGGACTTGGCTTTTGTGATTGTGGTTTAAATAGGAGACGAGGATGGAACATAAATTTCACATTCGAGTTATAAATAAATGAACCGAATAGTTTTTGTAAAATGGGGCTGATCTTCAGAAATTTCACAAGATTGCCATTTTTCTTTTCCTTGTTTTCAATTTTATTTTATTTGCAAATTCTTGGCTCTTACTTTGTGATAATGGGTAGAGCTACTATTACAGCATTGTGTTGAACTTGCATCCAGAGAGTTTTTTTTTTTTTTTAAATGATAACAAGTCTATGTTTGCTAGGAATTAAAATTAAAATTTTAATTAAAACTAAAGTTAACAATTAATTTTAACTATATATTTTATGGGACATATAACTTTTTAACTATACATTTTATCAAATTTTATTAAAAATCTCATTTTAATCTCCACCAAACAAAGGCTAAATTGGAAAACACTAAAAATGGAATGGTTTCATCCCATCCCCTACATGTTCACTTCCCTTCCAAAATATTAGAGTCTGTTTGGTATAAATTTTTTAGAATAAGTTTTGTGATAATTGAATTTTTTAGAGAATGTATTATTAAAGATATAAAAAGTTACGAGTCCACTTACATATTATTTTATTAAGAGATTTTATTGTTAAAAATGTGTTCAAAAAAATAAAATTTTAAAAATATGTACCAAACATGAGCTTATATTGTTCATTTAAGGCCATAAATAGAGCATCGAGACTGAAATTAAAAGGGAAAAAAAGTGACGTTGAGTGATTGCACGAGTGAATAATAGATAGGATGGCAAAAAAATCTGTTTAACCCGATACTTGTGGGCCCCTGCCCCGAATGTGGTTGTGATTACCCGCTTAACCAGATACACGGGACGGGGCGAGGCATGGACATGACGAGGGTCATCTCCTCGAAGCGGGTATGAGATAGGTTCGAGAAATATAGTCCCCGTTTAAAGTTAATTTCAAATTTACATTTTTTATCAAACAAAATAATAGATTTATCATCTTTTTAAAAAAGAACATAAGTTGTTTTTAATAAATTCGTAAAAAATACAATAATATTTACTAACTAAAGAAAAAAGTTAAAAGCAAAAAATAAAATAAATAAAAAATAAATGGGGCAAGACATGCACCGCCCCGCCCCGCCCCGCCTCGACTCAATCCCGCTTTAATCGGGTATGGAGATGGTATAAGGTAACAAAAATACTCGACGGGAAGGGGATGAGAATGACCAACCCGCCTCGTTGGCATCCCTAGTAGTAGACCGCGGGTAGGGTAGTTAGAGTAAGGGAAAGTACATGGAGATGGTGTTACATTAGGTTTGTGAGGGGAGGTAAAGGAGTGATGCACTCGATTGTGGAGGAAGGATTTTTGCTAATTCTCTATTCTTTTTTAATACAAGAGCATTCGTGAAATTGGTGAACTTATTGTCGATATTCGTAATAATCCAATAGTGCATTTGTAAGGTGTCATTTGAGGTGGGGTTTTTAAAAATGACTTAATAGCACAAAACATCCCTACGTTTGACACTTTTTGTAAAAACGTCCATACATTTCATTTTTTCACATTTTCGTCCTTATTTCAACGTTTCTTTGTGAAAAATAGCCTCCATAGCACAAAATGTCCATACATTTGACACTTCTTGTGTAAAACGTCCATACGTTTCATTTTTTTGCATTTTCATCTTTATTTCAACTCTTCATTATGAAAAACATCATTTTCACTATTTTTCTAACGAAAAATGACCAACATACCCTTCTATTTAAATAAAAAAAAAAAAAAAGAACAAATTAAAATCTTACTACTGAACTTTTTTAAAAAGTGCAAGTCCAAATAAATTATTAAAATATAAAAAATAACCATTTTTCGCAAGTGCCCTAATAACAGCCACCAATTCATCACATTCAAGACAAAATTAAACCTGATTCATGGTTGGGTCAGGTGCGCCAGGTTGAATCTACTTGCACATCTCTATTTCAGTGTCAATATGTGGTTCAGCCCGCACCGTAAGTTCAGTCCGCTCTGGTTGCTCTAGCTCAATATGTGGTTAAGTATCCTTTGCATGCTCTAGTTCCACATCAATTTGTCCGGCTTGTACCTCTGATTGACAATACTGCACATCAAGTTCAACAATCTGCACTTCTGATTGACGATGCCGCACTTCAGTTTCAGCAGCATGCACCTCTGATTCAGCAAACAGCACATCAGTTTCGCCAGTCTGCACCTCAGGTAATTCTGCTTCAAAACCACCGTCAAAATCCACACCAACCATTAGTTCAATCCTAGTTAAATCAACCTCTATTTTTCCAATCTCTGCCTCTGTTTGACCAACATCAGTTTTACCAAGATAAGTTACTTCATCTGCTTCCATGTCATATACTTCATCAAATATATACAAGTCGTCACCTTCTAATGAATCATCATAATCTCAATAGCATAGCACGGTTGCTTTTCATCCACTGGTTCATCATGCACACTAAAATTTTCAGCATTGACCAACTCCCCACCAGTCTCACGATCATGAATCAACCACATAACTATTTTCATCCCATGGCAATTCCAAAACCTCAACTACATGCAGACAATACAAGTCAGCCATCATACTTTCAAGTTTCACCATGCCACATACATTCATGAAATCTTAATCTTTGACCAACCAAAATGATGTTTCACTCAATCTCTTCTTCTCCATCTTGTACAGATAACTGATTCTACTAGAATATCCCAACATTTTCAGGCATTGTCAAGAAGAAATCTGTTGAAGAAATCAAGGTCTACATGTTCAAAAAAATTACTCTAGGGCTTGTACAAAAAATTTCTCTCATCTTTCGAAATACAATTCCACTATGATGTTAAAATACTTTGTATTTTTCCATAGAAACAACAAAAACAAAAAAATCAAGCTTTATCCCTTTTTAGTTCGAGCAATGTACACGTACAGAACAAGGTACTACACAATATATTAACTCCCATGTTATCAAGTCACTCAACACTTTCACATTTTTCAGTTCATAAAGACAACCTATACGCACTGCTTGAAATAGCAAAATTTCATACCGTAAATGGGAATTCCATGGAGCACACTTACCATAAATGGGTTAGGGAAGAGAGCCTTGAATATGGGGCTGCAAAATCTGATGGAAGATCGTCTTCTTCTTTGTATCTCTCATCCTCATTTTCGTATGTTTTCACAGGTTCCATAATGGATAATGAAATGAAGAGTAACTAACATTTTTTTTTAATTTTAAAGGGAAAGTGTGTAATGCTCAAATGTTCTTTGTCTATTTGATGAGAATTATTAATTTTTTTTTTGTCAACTAACGATTTTGACAGTCAAGTTCAATCTGGACTGGAGTTGCGATTTTTTAAAGTTTTGGTACCTTAAGTGACACAAATAAAAGATTTGGACAAAATACGGGTATGGGACAGGTACGAGAAATATAGTCCCCGCCCCGCTACCCACCCCGTTTAAAGTTAATTTCAAATTTAAATTTTTTATCAAACAAAATAATAGATTTATCATCTTTTTTAAAAAGAACATAAGTGGTTTAATTTTAATAAATTGGTAAAAAATACAATAATATTTACTAACTAAAGACATAAAAAAGTTAAAAGCAAAAAATAAAATAAATAAAAAAGAAAAAGAAAAAATAAATGGGGCAAGCCCCGCCCCGCCCCAATCCTGCTTTAATCAGGTATGGAGATGGTATAAGGTAACAAAAATACTCGACGGGAAGGGGGTGAGAATGACCAACCCGCCTCATTGTCATCCCTAGTAGTAGACCGCGGGTAGGGTAGTTAGAGTAAGGGAAAGTACATGGAGATGGTGTTACATGAGGTTTGTGAGGGGAGGTAAAGGAGTGATGCACTCGATTGTGGAGGAAGGATTTTTGCTAATTCTCTATTCTTTTTTAATGCAAGAGCATTCTTGAAATTGGTGAACTTATTGTCGATATTCGTAATAATCCAATAGTGCATTTGTAAGGTGTCATTTGAGGTGGGGTTTTAAAAAATGACTTAATAGCACAAAACATCCCTACGTTTGACACTTCTTGTAAAAACGTCCATACGTTTCATTTTTTCACATTTTCGTCATTATTTCAACGTTTCTTTGCGAAAAACAGCCTCCATAGCACAAAATGTCCATACATTTGACACTTCTTGTGTAAAACGTCCATACGTTTCATTTTTTTGCATTTTCATCTTTATTTCAACGCTTCATTATAGAAAACATCAATTTCACTATTTTTCTAACGAAAAATGACCAACATACCCTTCTATTTAAATAAAACAAAAGAAGAAAAATAAAGAACAAATTAAAATCTTACTCTTGAACTTTTTCAAAAAAGTGCAAGTCCAAATAAATTATTAAAATATAAAAAATAACCATTTCTCGCAAGTGCCCTAATTACAGCCACCAATTCATCACATTTAGGACAAAATTAAACATGACCCATGGTTGGGTCAGGTGCACCAGGTTGAGAGGGGACTAGCCTAGGTGGTCCGCCACCTTGATTTGGCTGGACAACACCTGAATTGGCGGAAACAAGGTCGCGCTGTTGCGATTTCCCACCTCCGAGCATTTCAGATTCAAATTTCGGTGGATTGAAGCCAAATTGGGAGAGACCTTGTGGTGGGCTAGGTGCGCCAGGTGAAGGCGAACTTAGCCCATGCGGTCTGCGACCTGCGTTTGTCAAGACGGCATCGGAAACTGAATTATCCTCAAACGATGTCGTGAGCGTCGCGACATGGAGAAGTTCTGGATTAAATTCGCATCTAAACTTGGTGTTTGGTTACAATTGATTACATGAGCGGGGGTCGTCCAGATGTGAGGGTTGGTCAGTGACGAGTTCCGGTTGGTATGGTGGCCAGAAGTGAAGAAATCGACGTTTTTCAGATTTTCACGCAACAAACTTTGAAGCTTTGTACCGGCGGAATACTTGGAGTTACAAGGAGATATTTGTATGAAATTGAAGATAAGGTTAAAGGCTTTCCACCAATACCATTTTTCGGTGGTTTAGGTGGCCAGAGCTTACCGAAATGTGGCTCCATAAACGGCGTGAGGGTATTTTTGACTTTTACTTACCTAAAGTTACTTTTTAATTATTTTTTTTTTTTTTTAACCTATTTACAAGTCAAATGTCATATTGAAAATATGACCTTTGATTTGGGTCAATTACACGTATTTCCTCACACATGTCAAAGGTAATGGATTGGAAACCAAAGGACATCGAATCAAATTTCATAGAGCATTATCCTCAATCAACGCATTAAAAATTTTAAAACTATTTTCGGACACGTGGCAACTAGCAAGTGGGAGAGTCTAATTCTCAAAAAGAGAAATAAATTTAAAATTGTGGTGGCATTTGCATAATTTGATTGGAGTAGAAGGGCGAATTATGAGATAGTAGAGGTGATAATATGGACAATGGTAGAAAGACACACGTCAGAAGGAGAGAAGAGGAACTTGAGGTGAAATGGACGTACTGGTGCCAAAATGTTGGGTAAGACTCATTTTAACAACTGGAGACTCCGTGTATTTTCAAGGAATTTTCTATTTTCAAATAGGGAAAATTGTAGTTAAGGTACCAAATTTTTCACTTAATTGCAGATTTTATCCAAAATTTTCATTTGTGCTACCTGAGGTACCAAACTTTTTAAAAAATAGCAGTTCTAGTACAGATTGACAGTTTCCATCTATATGAGTACCAAAACCGTTAGTTGACCCCAAAAATGAAAAAAATTAATAATTTTCACCAAATAGATAATGACACAATTTGGGCATTATACACTTTCCCTTTCTATTATTGCACTTTAATGTTCATTTTCCCTCCATTTTCATCACTATTAATATATTTCTCTCTCTCACGGTTAGTTAAAAAAAATCAGCACGTAGATGGAGATGAATTTATACAAATGTGGTTCATCGGCATAAATGAAGACCTCATGGACGAATCTGAACCCAGGAAGAAGATTTCTTACTTGTCCTAGAACTCTAAGATTTGGGGGGTGTACTTTTTGTATAGTGTGACTCTCCTATGTGTGAGACATCTAGGGAGTTGATTCCAGGTCTATTGGGGGCTATGAGGGAAATGAAAGTTGAAATCAACACCCTCCAAGCAACAAGACTTGATATGTGAAAGACTTGACTGTTCGACTTTGTGTGTAGAGTGTTTGTAAAATGGGTTTGTACATAGGTATGTAGGATGGGTTTGAGGGATGAGAGTTTTTAGCTTCAGAAATTTAAGTTTAGTGTTCAGGCGTTTGGGGTTTTGTGTTATATGTTATGAAATGTGGATGTAAAATATGGTTATGTTGTACCTTTTCCCTTGAAATGAAGTGTCCCCTTCTGCATTATTGCTAGTACTGACTTTCACATTTCCATTTCTACCATTTATTTAATGAGGAATTAAAGTTCAAATCTCATTCCAAACGTTTTGTATGTGGTGCATCAAAGGTACCAAACCTTTTGTCATAGTTACACTGATAGTACCAAACCTTTGGTGATGGGTTGCATTAACTGTACCAAACCTTTGGTGATAGTTGCTTAAAAAGTACGAAAGCTTTTACATAGTTCATAATTGTCCGCACCCGATATTCGATGAATATTGAAAACCTGATGAAAACGCGGTGTAATGCAAGGAATTCAACTTCAAAACAACATATGTGACTATTCCATTCAAAATTACAGATCACTTTACAAAATCACAACATTTGCTGCATGTATTTCCTGTCCACATTTCAAAAAATGCTGCTTTTGTAAAATAATTGAAGTTCATTTTACAAAACCGTAATATTTACAAAACAAGTTCACTTCCCAACAAAACTATAAAGAATAAAACACATCATACTGAGGATTTAGATCATTGATTCTCGGACTTCCTCAAATGTGACCGTGAAGTTCTTTTTGATGGTGCTATTTTCTTCCCCTTTGATGCACTTGACTGTTTATCTTGTTGACACTCTGGTTGCGTAACTTTTTAATGGTGCTCTTTTCTTTCTCTTTTTTCTTCTACACTTGATTCAAAAGGTGTTTTTCTAGCTCTGGCCATAGCTCAGGTCCTGACATAGGTTGTATCACTGTAAAGTAACACATGAAGTATGTTTCCTTGCTATAACATGGATCGATGTAGTCATATATGTCTATATCCCTTAAAAGCATGCCTGATATTACATGGGGACATGGTAGTCCAATCATCTGCCATTTTCTGCATGCACGGTCATGTTTTGTTAAATCAACACTCCACCTCAATCCATCTCTGTTGGTTATCTCAAACTTATGACTACCTGCATAATCTGCCTTCAAGTACCTCGCCTTACCCTTAGTATTCTCAATGATTTTCATTACTCTTGGCCCAAATGCATGATCTCACATTTGTGCTAATTCCCTTTTTGCATTCATTCTTATCATTTGATGATATTTGATTTTCTCCAGCATTGAGATGATGGGCTTCTCTCTAGTAACAACAATGGAAGAAGTGAATGTCTCGCGCAAGTTATTCAAAAGAATATTACACTTGGAATGCTCTTGAAAATGTGATCCGCTCTACTGGGAAGGTAGTTTTTCATTGAACCAGATGTTAGCTTCTTCATTAACATTCTTCAACTTATTCATTACATTCCTCCACTCCAACAAAGTTGTTGCCCTTGCTGCAACCCAAAACAAGTTGTTAAAGGGTTAGACCTCTGTGTACCAAAGTGAAATTGATGTATAAATGTCTAGTACAACACCTGTGCTCAATCCTTTTATAGGATTGACTTATACAATCCATCATACCCTTTTGTTTATCGAAAATGAATGTCCAAACTCTAGGGTTATACATCTCTATGTCATCAATCAACAACTGTATGAACCATTGCTAATTTTTTTTGTTCTATGCATCTACAACTACCTATGCTATAAGGAACATACAGTTCTCACCATCAATGCCAACAGCTGTCCACATCGTATAGATTTTATGAAGCAACCATCCAACTCAACTGCTGGCCTACATTCAGCTTTAAAAACCCTCCTTCCGCTAAGCATATATACAATCTCTTAAAAGTAGGACCTGAACTTCCAATCTGCACTCTACTACCAGGATTTGTTCTCTTTACCTCCTCTCCATAATCCGTATTTTAAAACATGACGAATCGATGTTAGAGTACGTGGTGAAGACGTGTAAATCTAGAACACCTGTAGAACTAATACTTTGAAATCTCATAAATGCAATCTTCTTTCACAATTTTCACAAAAATGCTCATTGTCATATTGAGATCATCCATAAACTTTCTTACGTATTTTTTTGCCAGATAACCGCATTAACCCTTTTATTTTGCCACACCATGGTAAATCTATGGTCATCTCTGAATGTGTTAATTCTAAAATTGTTGTCTGGTTGTTGGTATGCATATGAAACCCAATGGCAGTTATCTTGACATCTAACTGTCAACTTTGTCCTCATATTTTTCACATATTTGAGTTGCCTGAAATTTTTAACTGAGTACTGAACTTTGCAGACCTTAGAATGTTGACATTGTCAAATTTCATCCCTATAAGAAATGAATAAACCATGTTGTCAATTATATCTTAAAATAAGTAACTATGTATAACAAATACATTACTTAACTTGAACTTTGGATCATCCATATCAGTTACAGGGTTAAACTAGCGCTCATTCATCCTTTTGGTAGATTATCCCTCACCCTCATTGTCACTGGGTAAGCACCTAAACTCATCAGAGTCGCCATAATTTGTTCCAACTTCTTCTTGAGGAACTACATCACCTTTCTGCTCACCCTTTCCAGTATCTAGGTCAATATCAAAACCTTCACTCAACCTGAACTCTGTGTTTTCATCATTATCATCCATGTGTATATTTTCTTCCCGTTCATACTCCGAGTCATTGAATTCCTCAAAAAAAAAAAACCCCCCATTCATATTCATCATTAATGGAATCTACTCGTACATCTCTGTTTCAGTGTCAATATGTGGTTCAGCCCGCATCTTAAGTTCAGTATGCTCTGGTTGCTCTAGCTCAATACGTGGTTAAGTTTGCTTTGCATGCTCTAGTTCCACATCAATTGTCCGGCCTGCACCTCTGATTGACAATACTGCACATCAGGTTCAACAACCTGCACTTCTGATTGACGATGACGCACTTCAGTTTCAGCAGCATGCACCTCTGATTCAGCAAACAACACATCAATTTCGCCAGTCTGCACCTCAGGAAATTCTGCTTCAAAACCACCGTCAAAATCCACACCAACCATTAGTTCAATCCTAGTTAAATCAACCTCTATTTTTCCAATCTCTGCCTCTGTTTTACCAACATCAGTTTTACCAAGATAAGTTACTTCATCTACTTCCATGTCATATACTTCATCAACTATATACAAGTCATCACCTTCTAATGAATCATCATAAATCTCAATAGCATAGCACGGTTGCTTTTCATCCACTGGTTCATCATGCACACTAAAATTTTCAGCATTGACCAACTCTTCACCAGTCTCACGATCATGAATCAACCACATAACTATTTTCATCCCATGGCAATTCCAAAACCTCAACAACATGCAGGCAATACAATTCAGCCATCATACTTTCACCATGCCACATCACTACATTCATGAAATCTTAATCTTTGACCAACCAAAATGATGTTTCACTCAATCTCTTATTCTCCATCTTGTACAGATAACTGATTCTACCAGAATATCTCAACATTTTCAAGCATTGTCAAGAAGAAATCCGTTGAAGAAATCAAGGTCTACATGTTCAAAAAAATTACTCTAGGGCTTGTACAAAAAATTTCTCTCATCTTTCCAAATAAAATTCCACTATGATGTAGACATGTGCTAAAATACTTTCTATTTTTCCATAGAAAAAAAAAAAAAAAAAAATCAAGCTTTAACCCTTTTTAGTTCGAGCAATGTACATGTACAAGACAAGGTACTACACAATATATTAACTCCCATGTTATCAAGTCACTCAACACTTTCACATTTTTTAGTTCATGAAGACAACCTATACACACTGCTTGAAATAGCAAAATTTCATACCGTAAATGGGAATTCCATGGAGCACACTTACCATAAATGGGTTAGGGAAGAGAGCCTTGAAAATGAGGCTGCAAAATCTGATGGAAGATCGTCTTCTTCTTTGTATCTCTCATCCTCATTTTCGTAGGTTTTCACAGGTTTCATAATGGATAATGAAATGAAGAGTAACTAACATTTTTTTTTTTTTTTTTTTAATTTTAAAGGGAAAGTGTGTAATGCTCAGATGGTCTTTGTCTATTTGATGAGAATTATTAATTTTTTTTGTCAATTAACGATTTTGACAATCAAGTAGATAGAAACCGTCAATCTGGACTGGAGTTGCGATTTTTTAAAGTTTTGGTACCTTAAGTGACACAAATGAAAGATTTGGACAAAATCTGCACTTAAGTGAAATGTTTGATATATTGACTGCAATTTTTCCTTTTAAATAATATATATAATTTAAGGGTATATATAAATTTGAAGAGTACAAATTTTTAAATACTTTAATATCATTTTTATTTTTAAAACTTACTTTTACTACTTCTAATATGCATTTATTACTTTTTCTATCTTTATTTTCTCCAGCTTTTCTCTAAATTATTAAATTATATTTTTCATTTTCTTTTTATATACTATTTAATTGTGTCAATATATGGAGAATTTAATATTAAAATATTTTGAATGCATTTAATTGTAGAGAATAAGTTTGGAGAGCCAAATTCATTCTCTATTTTAAAATGTTAATTTGAAGAATTTATTGAAATATAATTTTAAGTCTTGACTTTTTAAACTAGAAAATATTTCACTTTCAAAGAGTTTTTTGAAAATGTTCTTAATATGTTAACCAATAACACCCATGTTCGACAATCATTAAGAAAATTCTTTTTTTTTTTTCTCAAATTCATCATCAATCACACATCCTCATAATAAAATTTTTTGTACCTAAATTCAGGAACAAATCCAGAACTAGATAACAGGCCGGGCTAATACATAAAAAAGTCAGTTAGAAAGTGTCAATTCTCAAATATTTTGGTCAAAAATTCCGTAAAATTTCTCTAAGGTTCCAAAATTCATAAAAAATAAAAAAATTAAGAAACTTCTTTACAATTTCAGAAATGTTTCTTAGATTTTTTTTTTTT
>CAIGRF010276649.1:35750-48660 GCA_903798235.1 Fraxinus ornus
CTACATTATAAATGAATTCTCTTGTCAAACTCTTTCATAGCAAACCAAAAACACGTCAATCCATGAACCACATAATCATTTACAGTTGTTTTTAATGTTACAATCCGTAAGCCACTATAAGGAAATATCATTTCAGAGGGGAAAAAAATCAACTACTTTAAACAGTGCTAGCAAAAATCATACAAGACGGCTGTGCCACTAGTCTTGTATTTCCAGCGCCAAATTCTTCCTCCTTGAAATATTCTTCTTCAGTTACTTTTGAGCTCTGTTCTAAAAAGCTCTAAATCAACAAAAAATAAGTGAGTTTGCATAATTTAGTACTCATATAATATGCAAGAATTTGATACAAATTTAGCAGTATTTTTTACTTTGGAGGGGGGTAATTTATTGGTAAAATCCAGTGGTGATACTTGAAAAAAAGGACTTAAACATTCATCACAAATGTTTAGAGCTCGCCATCGGGTTGGAACAAAGTGAACAAAAATTCATGTGGGTATTGAGAGATGCGGATAAAGGGGATGCTACGAAGGTGAGGCTAGGAGAGCTCCATTGCCAAAAGGGTTCGAAAAGAGAGTGGAAGAAAGGGGACTTATTGTGAGAGAGAGAGAGAGAGAGAGGGAACTTGGAAGAATAAAGTTAGGGTTGCGTTTTGTGCTCTGTGGATTGGGTTCTCACGTTTATTTAAAAAAAAAAAAAAAATTAGTAAGCGGGTCGGGTCGGGGTCGGGTTACCTCGATTTTCATGAGTCAACCTATGAACCGATTCAATCCGACCCGCTTCTTAACCTAAAACTCGAACACAGCTGAAAAATCACAAAAAAAAGACCCAAACTGATCGATTTAGGCCGAGTTGAGTGGTCTAGATGGGTTGGTTTGAGTTTTGCCCATCACTGACAACTGCACAAACTAAATCATTAACAAAAAGAAACAATATGGACAAAGATAAAGTGGGTAGTTTGATTTAGTTGTCGTCGTCGTGAAAATTTGTGAACAATTATTAGTAAGGAGTAAACATAAGGGTTTGAAACGAACCTTTTGTTTGAGGCGCGTTATTTAGCCAGAAAAATGAAAAATAAAACTATTTGCCATCAAATCTAACCCCTATTTTTGACTTCTTCTCTCTAAGGTGGGGTCCAACTACACGTGCAATGATTATTTTTTTTTCATTCTCATGAGGTAGAATATGTGTTCGAGGCATGGGTGAACAATGGAAGGGAAAAAAATGAGAGACGAGTGAATTTGACGGAATTTTGGACAGTTTTCTTCTATTTGTCCTGACGTGCAGCGATTATGATAGTATGGGAATCCATCTGCCAAAAATAAAAGAACGGGGACTCAAGTGCGAGAAAAGGTAAAGTTTAGGAACTGTGTAGGTGCTAATTTCCCCTTTAATAAAATGAAATTTCACGTCCAGATGGAAGTAGAAGAGTCGAGAATGCCCGAGTCTTCGCATTTCTATTGTGGTGCATATTCCCGCCAATAGAACCTCCTAGAACCCCTACCATACACCATATAAAATTCCCCACGCATTTCCCTTTCTCCTCACTTCAAAATCTACCTGCATTCAATAAAAACTTCGGTGTTCTCTCTAATTCCATTTTCTGTCTAAATTCATCGTTTCGAAAGTATTGCAATGGCGGATGTTCATATGTCAGACGCGGAGACATTCGCTTTCCAGGCGGAGATCAACCAGCTTCTGAGTTTGATTATCAACACATTTTACAGTAACAAGGAGATCTTCCTTCGAGAGTTGATTAGCAATGCCTCCGATGCTTTGGATAAGATCCGGTTTGAGAGCTTGACTGATAAGAGTAAGCTTGATGCGCAGCCGGAGTTGTTTATTCGACTTGTGCCGGATAAGGCGAATAAGACTCTGTCAATCATTGACAGCGGTATCGGCATGACCAAAGCAGGTACTACATTATGATACATTTTTTATGGTTACACTTACATAGGAAATTCATGATTTCAATTGGTTGTTTGATTTTGAGAATGTAGAATTTGGATTCTGATACATTCTTTTCTGGAGAATTTTTAAGGGTTTGAGTTTTATAAATGTACATTCAAGTATGTTATTGCATGTCTATAACACATGCATTTTTAAAATTTGGATATTTTCCCTTTGTTATTTCTGCAAATATTAATTTTTCTGTATAAATTAGTCAGTCAATAGACTAATTTTAGCTTGTCTTGATTGTACATACTACATATATCAATAACATACATGCTAATTGGATTCTGACAGGTAACAATTAAAGATTGCAAAACTAGGAAAATAAAAAGAAAGGTTAAAATTTGATTTGCTAAGATCAGATGCAATAGGCCCGTGTTTGGTTTGGATTAAAATCAAACCATCAATATTAACCATATTTTTTATGGTTCCACGACTTTTCAACCACACATTTCAAAAGCTTTTTTCATAATCTACTAAAAATCTAATTTTAAATTGAAATGGGTGGATTGTTGATTTTTATTTTTTTTAAATGCATAATGGGATATTGATTTCATGTTCATTTTTAGTTTTATTTTTGAAGATAATTTAAAGATTGTGAAGCTGAAGTGGATTTAATTGTTGGAATTGTGTAGATTTGGTGAACAATTTAGGCACAATTGCGAGGTCTGGCACCAAAGAATTTATGGAGGCCTTGCAGGCTGGTGCTGATGTAAGTATGATTGGGCAGTTTGGTGTCGGTTTCTACTCCGCTTATCTTGTTGCAGAGAAGGTGATTGTTACCACCAAGCACAACGATGATGAGCAATACATTTGGGAATCGCAAGCTGGAGGCTCATTCACTGTTACAAGGGATGTCAACGGAGAGCAACTTGGCAGAGGAACCAAGATCACCCTTTTCTTGAAGGAAGATCAGGTAAATAATCTTTGTTTCGATTACAATTTTGATTAAAATTGTGGAATAAAAAAATTGGGATTGTATATTTACAAGTTTAATTTGATAAACTGGTGAGAGCTTGAATACGTGTCTACCATTAGGAATTGTGTACCTCTAAAGAGATTTTCTTTTTAATGAGTAGATATTGGGGTAATTATATGACATTGTTGGGATAACTATTTGGCTAACTTCGGTTTCATTGTGCATTCTGGACTATGTGCAGTTGGAATACCTGGAGGAGAGGAGAATCAAGGATCTTGTGAAGAAGCACTCCGAGTTTATTAGCTATCCCATTTATCTCTGGACTGAGAAGACAACCGAGAAGGAAATTAGTGATGATGATGATGATGAGCCAAAGAAAGAAGAGGAGGGTGATATTGAGGAGGTCGATGAGGACAAAGAGAAGGAAAAGGGAAAAAAGAAGAAGATCAAGGAAGTTTCTCATGAGTGGCAACAGATCAACAAGCAAAAACCGATCTGGTTGCGAAAGCCAGAGGAGATCACCAAGGAGGAATATGCGTCCTTCTACAAGAGCTTGACCAATGACTGGGAGGATCACCTTGCTGTCAAGCACTTTTCTGTTGAGGGTCAGCTTGAATTCAAGGCCATCCTCTTCGTTCCAAAAAGGGCTCCATTCGATCTTTTTGACACCCGCAAGAAGATGAACAACATCAAGCTCTATGTTAGGAGGGTGTTCATCATGGATAACTGTGAGGAGCTTATCCCTGAATACCTTGGATTTGTCAAGGGTGTAGTTGACTCTGATGATTTGCCACTAAACATTTCCCGTGAGACGTTGCAGCAAAACAAGATTCTCAAGGTGATTAGGAAGAACCTTGTGAAGAAGTGCATTGAGATGTTTAATGAGATTGCTGAGAATAAGGAAGACTATAACAAGTTCTATGAAGCTTTCTCCAAGAACTTGAAGTTGGGTATCCACGAGGACAGCCAAAACCGGGCTAAATTGGCCGACTTGCTCAGGTATTATTCAACAAAGAGTGGCGATGAATTGACTAGCCTGAAGGATTATGTGACCAGGATGAAGGAGGGGCAAAAGGATATCTACTACATTACTGGCGAGAGCAAGAAAGCTGTAGAGAACTCTCCCTTCTTGGAGCGACTCAAGAAGAAGGGATATGAAGTACTCTACATGGTTGATGCAATTGATGAATATGCTGTTGGCCAGCTTAAAGAATATGATGGCAAGAAGCTGGTTTCTGCCACGAAGGAAGGATTGAAACTCGATGATGAAACTGAGGAAGAAAAGAACAAAAAAGAGGAGAAAAAGAAGTCGTTCGAGAGCCTTTGCAAGGTTATCAAGGACATTCTTGGAGACAGAGTTGAGAAGGTAGTTATTTCCGATAGGATTGTAGACTCACCGTGCTGCTTGGTTACTGGAGAGTATGGTTGGACTGCAAACATGGAGAGGATCATGAAGGCGCAAGCATTGAGGGATAGTAGCATGGGCTCTTACATGTCTAGCAAGAAGACGATGGAAATTAACCCTGACAATGGAATTATGGAGGAATTGAGGAAGAGAGCGGAGGCTGACAAGAACGACAAGTCGGTGAAGGATCTTGTGTTGCTACTGTTTGAGACTGCCCTTTTGACTTCTGGGTTCAGTCTGGACGACCCCAACACCTTTGCATCAAGAATTCATAGAATGTTGAAGCTGGGATTGAGCATTGACGAGGACGATGAAGCTGGTGAGGATGCTGAAATGCCCGCACTTGAGGAAGATGGCAACGAAGAAAGCAAGATGGAGGAGGTGGATTAAAAGGTGAAATTATATTACCTCATGTGTTTTTGCCTTGTTAGCGTCTGCAAGGAGTCGGTAAGGGAACAATCCATTTGAAGTGTCTGGTTTACCTTTATTTTTTGTGCAAGTGTTCGTCTGAAAGGTTTGCTAGGCTGGTGTGTTTGTACCTCATACAAAAGTAATAATATAAGTTTGTGGTTTTTTGAGTAATTCACGTCTTGGTTATGATGTATATCCTTTTTTCTTTGAGTGTTCTTTTAGGCTCTGCAATTCTACTAGTTATATTAAATTGCACACTTATAGATTGTGATGAACTTTAACTGTCTAGACATTTTTACTATCTCAACGCAGCCAATATATAGTACCGAATAAAAGTAGCAATTGAGCTGAAAAGGATTTGGACGTAAAATAAAGATTCTTGTTCTAAATAACTCAAAACAAGCCTGCCATAACACTCTTCCATTGAAATCTTAACATGAACAAATTTGTAATATACATGTTGGCACAATATGATATTTTTGGGCAAATCTACCGTATCAATTCCTATGTACGAATTTGCAAATACAATGGAACTTGAAGAACTGGTATCCAATGGCAGCATTAACTTGAGGGTGGTGCACCAAAGAAACCAGTCATAACACTTTTCTTTGAACCATATTTCTGGTCCTATACCAGAATGCCTAGACAATATTACTGCTATGATCCAAGAAATCGATTCTAACTTGACACCAGTTTATGTTACTATAATATCTTTTCCCTATGAGAGTGCAAATATAATATGGAAGGGAAAAGAGGCAGAGTACACTAGAAATCTTAGCCTTCTGAAAGTTAATTGATCTTTCTAGCAATAATTTAGAAGGTGATTACAAGTCTAGTAAGCCTAGGTTGGTTGAACCTTTCAAGAAACGACCTAAGTGGAATCATTCCTTCAAATATTGGACAATTAAAGTCTTTAAATTTTCTTGATTTATCAAGAAACCACCTTACTGGTGAGATTCCTGCCGGTATTTGTCTTTCTCAATTAGATGGGCTTCGAGTGTTAGATTTGTCGTCTAACAACTTGTCAGGCAAAATTCCGTAGAGTACTCATTTACAAACTTTCGAAGCATCAGCATACGTGGGAAACTCTGGCCTTCGCGGCCCTCCACATACAAAAACATCAGGCGATGAAATCTCTCAAGATCGAGAGAGGAGGGCGACTGGCTTATCAATGAAGGATAGTACGTTAGTATCGCACTTGGTTTCATTTTCGGATTTCCAGGAATATGTGGAATTTTACTGCTCAATAGTTCATGTAAGATTTTGTAAATATTTAGCAACAGTTGATGCAAAATCATTTGTTAAACAAACAATAATGATTAATGGGACGGAGATGAACAACATTCTTGAATTACACTATTATTTGAGTGCCAGTAGAACTAGGCATATTTATACAAACTTGAACTTGAAAATTATACAACAATCTAAAACATATTATTGTGTATATGAGACGAAAGTTTTAAAGTGTTATTAATCTTTCCACGTAGCCAAGAAATAGTTCTTGCGCACGAGTAAGAAATCGATGTATTTTCATGGGTGATTATTAGCAGGTATTTCAGCAGTTAATGGGGGAAGGAGTTTTTTTCCGACGCAGTCGCTCATGCAGCCGATGTTAGTTATGCCACAATCTATAAAGCAGGGTATTGCATCTTTCATTAAACACTCAATGCAGCAAGCCAATACTTCACTCCCGCAACTCACCAGGCATTGCGCGTTTGGCGCGCACTTCTTAGGCTGAGGATAAAGAGTCTTTCCGTCCACGCTCAAGGCCCCGTCCCCGAACACACCCCCGTACGATATAGCTACTAACACAACTACTGTCATGCTTACTGCTAACTTATCCATGATATTCACGATTCTGATCGATGCCAAATTTCTGAATATTATTAACTGCTACTACTACCACTACTACCTATTAGTATTTATATGCTAACCATTGCAGTTCCGTTTTGAAACATCTCATCCCTCATGCAGCTTCCGTGGTTACTATGGATGTTGCATGTATAAATGTCCATAGAAAACATTGCGTGCCAGAATGACAATAACGTTAGAACCTAAGTTGCCCGGAAATGGGAATAGAACACGAAAAATGGTGCATAAAACATAATTCAATAGTTATTTTTTCAAAGAATTTATCTATCTTTGATGCCAATTATAAGGCGGGTGTATTCAATTGAGACTTTTAAAGACTTTATAAATTTTTTTGAGTGACTTTTGTGGACTTTGAAGTTCTATGGATTTTGTAAGAATTAATAAAAGTCTTCTATGAACTTCTGTAGACTTTCATTAGAGACTTTTAGCGACTTTTAAAGACTTATATATATATATATAAAAAATTAAGCATATATAATGTAATATTTTAAACAATTTTTTATATGTCCAAATCATTCATAACTCGTATAATTGAAAATGCAAAGCAATAAATAAGATTTCTCATGTAAAATAATTTTTTTTTATCAAATCACATAAAATGGATTAATAAATAATCAAAATACCAAAAATATCTAATTGTATTTAGTTATGTTTAACAAACAAAAATAAATAAAAAAAATCAAACATTCCCAATATCAGTTGCTATAGTAGCCCTCCATGTATTAGCACTCTCTCTTTCTTGTTCTTGACTCTAAATAAAGGGTCCAAAATCTTCCCATTCATTAATCGTTCAGCGAAATTGTTCAATGGCGATTTTTATAACTGCTTGTATCACGTCCAGTTACCATTCTAGAGGAATATATCATTTTTCTCTCATTTTCTCCATCTCTTTTGTGTAAAGCTATCTGCTTCTTCCTATTCTAACGCATGAAGCTTGGAGGGAGTGCATCATTTTTCACTCAGAAACGGTTGAAACTGTGTATTATTCCATGAATGACATCCTTCAGCTCCTAGTAAATGAACAAATATGGAAGCACCCATTTCCTCGATGCATATACTTCAAATTTTATTCAATAAAGAAACCTTTTAAAGTTTAAACTCTTCCTTCCAAGCTGCCTGTCCAGTCATACTTCCAACTAATTTATGATTTTAGCAATACACACGTACCCAAAGAACAATCAAGCTATGGAAAAATTAAAAGTAAATTTGATAATATCCAGGAGAGAGAGAAAAACCTGGGCGTGGTACCAGCAGAAAGCAGCCAATATTATTATAATTTTATCACAAGGACACATGAACATACATGGTACATAACACATACTATCGCTCAAAGAGTAAAAAATGCCCACTTTTCAAAACTTAGGGGAGAGAGAACATTCCCCGAGTATTTGTATTTTGCAGCAAAATTGTCGTGCAGGCTTTTGCCCGTAACAAAATACAAACAATAACACCTTCTCCTAACGCGGCACCCAGAATTATGCAGGTATTATACATGTATCACACATGATATATTCCTCTAGGAGAAAACCCTAGAATGTGAAAGAGAAGAAAATGGTCGGCTCTTGACAAATCTCACGGTAGAATGAGAGATTTGTTTTGAGATTTTCTATTCATAATTTATATAAAAAAGTCTCCAAAAGTCTAGCAAATTATAAAGTCTCTAAAAGTCATTTTCAATTGAATACCTCATAACTTATAGAAACTTTTAAAAAGTTTCAATTGAATACCGCGTGACTTTCAAATTTTTCGAGAATCTCTAAAAGTCTCAATTGAATACACCTAAACTTTTTAATTCTCTAAAAGTTTTTAAAAGTCTTAATTGAATACACCCTCTAATATTTTGTTAATCTTACGTAAGTTAATTTTTAGTTGAAGCTTGCTACGTTACCCACAATAAAGTGAAATTTCTAATCAAAGTTTCTGAGGTCGAAATTCTCGGTAAAATTTTTATTAAAAAATAAAAAAAAATTGGGAAAACATTTTTTTGATTATGGAAATATTTTGAAAGTTTTCGAAACGTGATAGCAATTTAATACTTTTGTAAATTATAAAAAATAATAAATAAAAAAATGAGATTCACCGTGTTAGAAAACCATACATTTTCAGTTTTCTTGACTCATTCACAATCTGAACTTTCCAAGCAATTAAATAGTGGGAGACGAAGACTGACTTTAGAATAATTGACTAGAAAACGTGTTCCCTCGCTCAAGTTTAATTACACCGACAAAACCCTCATTTTCCACGGAAAATTGTTTTGTTGGTCCCAACCTATTGCAGTAGTAATTTAGACTCCACTTTTTGAAAACGAGCAAACTAGTTTTCAACATTTTTGCACACCCAGTCTCCAATGTCATAATAGCTTACATATACCTTTTCATATACTGGAATATCATAAATATTTAAATGATTTCTGTCATTCATTGGAGACGAATGCAACTATAATAAAATGTTTAGGACCAACTTACTACTAGAACAATGTATTAGGAGTTAATAGTGCAATTTCCCTAATTTCCACAAGTCTGTAGACTAGCTTAGTCCTTGCACCTTATAAAAGAGCAATCTTTGTAAAAAATATAAGCAACCAAACCAAGAATTTTTGAATTATGGCAGTTTATTCACAAGTTCAAATCTTGATATTTTCAATCTTAATTGCATCTTTCTTTGTTGGGTCCTTAAATGCCAGTGGAATTGCAATCTACTGGGGACAAAATGGCAACGAAGGAACCTTAGCAGATACCTGTGCCACTGGAAACTATGAGTTTGTGAATGTTGCTTTCTTGACTACCTTCGGCAATGCTCAGACCCCAGTGCTGAATTTAGCTGGGCACTGTGATCCCAGCTCGGGTACTTGCACTCGTTTAAGCGACGAAATTCGAGCGTGCCAAGGTCAAGGAATCAAAGTACTCCTCTCCCTCGGAGGTGGAGCAGGGAGTTACACGCTTTCGTCTCCAGATGATGCACGAGATGTCGCAAATTATCTTTGGAACAACTATTTAGGTGGCCAATCTGGATCGAGGCCATTGGGGGATGCGATTTTGGATGGTATTGACTTTGACATTGAGTCAGGTTCAGGCCAATACTGGGATGAGCTAGCAAGGTATTGAACTTCCTTATTTAAAACTATAAGTTGTTAGATAAGTTTATCTAAATCATGTTTTCAATATGCTTCCTCACGTGCAAATCAAATTCATTTTTCTATCAAAGTCTCGAGATACTCACAATTTTCAAAAATAAGCTGGGGCGATACTAGAATGCAAGTCTTTTGCCTGCTCCAACATTTAAAAGTTTCAGTAGCGACAAACTCATTTGTACAAAATGTCTTCAACAGGGCACTTAAAGGGTTCAACTCGCAAAATGTATACTTGGCTGCGGCACCTCAATGTCCAATCCCGGATGCAAATCTTGACACTGCTATACAAACTGGCCTTTTCGACTATGTTTGGATACAATTTTACAATAATCCACAGTGTCATTACACTGATAATGCTGACAATCTATTAGCTAGATGGAACCAATGGATGTCTATTCCATCCAATCAAATATTCTTGGGATTACCTGCTGCGCCCAATGCTGCACCTAGTGGTGGATACATGCCACCAGAAGTGCTTATCAATCAGGTTCTTCCATCTATCAAATCTTCCTCAAAATATGGAGGGGTTATGCTGTGGAGTAAATTCTTCGACGACGGCTATAGTTCAACCATTAAAAGCAGCGTCTAAAAGAAAGAAAGATTGATTGTTTGTTCATTGACAGAACAGAGATGCATATCCCGACTATTAATTACTTCGTCACATCTTGACTTCGTTTTATATTTTCAGTGTTGCTACTAAAATATTTCGATTTTCCGACTAATATATGTAATGCTACCTACTACAAAATAAAAGAAATAAAAAAGGTGAAGCCTTTTCATTGGATTAAATATCTTAGCAGCTTGGTATTCTGTTCAAGTTTCTACATAATACTGCACTTGACTAGTTTGAAAGTCTCAATGAAAAGCAGAACAGGATTATGATAAAAATTGAATAATATCTAGGAAATGACCGAGAGGGTGACTTTACTGGAATAAAATTACAAATTAAACGACTTAATTAAAGACTCTCAAAAGCGAGTTGCTAATGGTAGGAGTTCTATCCATCTTCCTCTATACCAACATTCTCAATCGATATACGGCCACGCCATTCAGGCAAAAGAGCTTCCCAGATAATACAATTGATAAACTCAATTGATTATTACTTGAACTTTGATTTTGACCAGAGTTTGATCCATTTAATGTTGACTAGACAGTTTGATCTGATCTATATCATTCTGTTTGACTTCAATGTTCATTTCATAAATTGGGATGAAATAGAGAAGGATTTATATATGCTTAATTTATAAAATCTTGATGGAGCAAGTTTGGATCATTCTAAGAGACTCAAAATTGGAGAAAATATTGTAAGTATTGACTGGTGGTTCCAACCCAAACACTCCCTCAGCTGACTATGGTCGAACATGTTTGGTGTTCTTTAATCTGTTTTTCCTTTTGCAATTCGGATTATTTTCTTGGCAAAAAGAAACATGCTGAACGAATGACAAAGTATGGTTTAATCTATTAATCCTATGTATGTTTAATTATTAATTCTAAATTTATTGACAACACAAGAGTAAAGTCAAAGTAAAACGAAATGTCATATCCAATTTATTTAACGGTCCGTATCAGTTATACCGCTTACAATCTTAAGACAACAAATACTACATAAAATTCACACACCCTTCTTTATGGAAGCACTATATCCAGCCTGATCATCCCAATACTTGGACCATAGCATCACTCCACCATACTTGGGTGATTTCTTAATCACCGGAAGAATTTCGGCTGCCAGCACTTTCGGTGGAATAAATCCACTTCCGGCAGCCTGTGGGGCGGCCGGCAGGCCCAAAAATATCTTCCCAGCATTAATCGATGTTGTCCAGCGAGTCCAAGAATTCTTGATATTACCTGTATTTCCGGAAGTATATTGGCAAGGTGGGTTGTTATAAAACTGAACCCAAACATAGTCAAAAAGGCCCGTATTAAGTGCAGACCCTAGAAAACTGTCAGGAAATGGACACTGGGGTGCACCTGTTAAGTACACCTTTCTGCCAGTTCCATCATATGATTTCAAATATCTTGCAAGATCATCCCAATAAAGGGTTGATCCAAGCTCAATATCGAAATCAATTCCGTCCAATACAGCGTCCCCTAGCGGCCGAGAAGTAGATGAACCACCCAAGAAATTGTTCCATAAATAAGTTGCAACATTCTTTGCATCTTCTTTAGAAGCCAGAGAGTAGCTTCCAACGCCACCGCCAAGGGACAACATCACCTTAATGCCGCGCCTTTGGCAGAGGCGAATTCCATCGCTTACGGCTGTACAACCATTGGAATCCGGGTTGCAGTGGCCAGCCAGGTTGATTTCTGGGGTCTGCCCATTGCCAAATTTGTAAAGAAAGGCTATGTTTACATATGAAAATCTGCCGGTGGTGCAGGTTTGAGCTAAGGTGCCTTCGTTGCCATTTTGGCCCCAGTAGATGGCGATTCCTCCGCCGCCAACGGCTGTAAGACAGGTTTGGACTAAAACTAGGGACAGGAGTAGAGGCATGGCTTGACGTTTATTTGCCATTTTCGTAAGGTAGTGTGAATGAAATTTTCAATGGATTCTGTGTTTTTATAGAATTCATAAGGAATTTTTAGTGGACAGAATTTCATTGGTTATCAGTGGAGTTATCCTTGATAAAGTTTAAATTAAATTCTGAATCAGTGGATGCTAAAAGGAGTGACAATGTAATACATAAAGAAGTGACAAACAGAGTACCAACATGATTTATTCATCTTGATTGGAAGAATCCTATTAGGACTCTATTGTGTTTATCAAGGAGAACCATTGGATAAACAAGACACTTCAGAGACAAATTTAAGAAACTTGTGTAAGAAAGGAAACCATTGTTTTGTGGCTTTGAACTTTGAAGACGATTCATCAGTGTGAGAATAGGAATGTGAGTGAATCTCATATCGCGCAATAGTTAGTCAATCTCTTTATTTGTCTCTACATACGGCCCCTATAACTTAGATCCATTCTTGTTTTTTGGATAGTCTTACTATCCCAAAGTGAGACTTGAGAGATATACATACTTTGTGGCAGATTTAAGTTTGAATACTTTGTACCCTTTGGGTATTATTCTCTATTGGATAACTCTACTTGTACATAATTTGTGTTACATAATGGTGTCCATACACTCAACTGGGTGGGGTCCACTCGAATATTTTATTCAAGCGGATCCCACCCCATGTGAGTGTATGTACACCAAATTATGTACACCAAGTATCACTCTTC
>CAIGRF010276658.1:1398-20756 GCA_903798235.1 Fraxinus ornus
CTTGAAAATGTTTGAAAGACTAATACCCCCTATAATAGATTTCGGAACAAAAACCCAACTGACGGGAGTAGACGTCTTTTGGCCGAAGAATCATACTAAAATTTTCTAATTTCTATCCATTTAAATAAATTATTTACAATGACAGGATCACGGGGCTTAAGCAAAGCTGTAGCCCGTGACACACAGTGTCGCGGAGATTTTATTTTATTTTTTTTTCATTTTTTTTCTTTTTCTTCTAGATATCTTAAACCTATAACAAAATGAGTAATTATTTCTATTGTGATGATGTGGATGGTGGAAATAATTCAAACTTATTTGAATCTTATTTTTATTTTTGTGAGATAAGAGTATCTTCATTGTTGTACTTTCCTTGTTTTCTCAAGATTCATAATTGAACTAAACAAAACATGATTAACCTTTTCATTTTTCAGAAATTTAACATGATGAATTCCCTAGGATACATGAGGAATGAGACACAAAAAAATGGTGAGCATTTTTTCTCTCTATACTAATCAAGCAAAGCAAAGTACTATATTCGGGCATTGTTTATGACCCCTTACATGCTTCTGACTCGAAGAAGGCCAGTGATTTTCAAATTGGCAAAACAAAGCCCCCGAAAGATAACTATTTTTACATGCTTGAGTTTGTTCAATTTTTTTTATCTTAATTTAAAGTTTTTATGTTATTTTTTTTTTATGAAGTGGCAAAGTGGATTTTTTTTTTTCATGTTATTTAGTGTCCACAACATCACCAATCTACTACTTTGATCTCCAGCTGAAGGATTTCACACCCTGGCCTGCTTCTTGCTCTGTTCTCTCATGGTAAGATTGAGACTCCATCAAATTCTTGCAGAATTTGTCTTTGTAGCCTAGCCTTGATCATTTGTATGTGATCTAAATTCTTCATAGTAGTTACCAGGAGATTGACTGGAGATTAGATGCAGATTGATATCTATGAGGGCTTCTCGGTGTTGTATTAGCTGTATGTGTAGGAGAGGCATAAGCATATGTCTCATCGTCTTCTTCGCCGATTGAATACTCATTCGCCTCGACCCATTATTGCCTTCATCAGCGTCATAAGACTTCTGTCCCATTGATCCAATAAATCATCAACTCATTGATCAAAGAAAACAAAAATAATATCTCAAGTACGCTTAAGAAGAATGCTCATCTTGTATGGCAGTCAAATGATATTCATAATTTACTACAAAATTTATGTTTTAAAATAATTGCAGCAAAAAATAAACGAAATTGTAGGTCCAGTAATTCATTTTTTTTTCGCCCATCAACATTTCCCCCACAAATCTAACACGCCACTCCCTCTTTACTCTTTCTCCATTTTTCCACTCAACCAACCATGTCTCTTTACTCCTCCTCCTCCATTCCCCACATTGACCCATATCGTAAGATTTCTCCTTTCTTCTTCTTCTTCTTCTTCTTCTTCTTCTTCTTCTTCTTCTATCTTTTGAATTTATTTCTCCCTACGTTCTTCTCTCTACATGTTGCTCTAATTTTGTCAAAAAAATTCCGTTTGACCATTGACCATCCCAAGACCTTTTTTTGCAGGGTTCGAAGTTTTCTGACATATGAGATTAAGAAATTGCTCAAAATAGTGATTGAAATAAGGTATTTTCGTACCTAATGCCAATTTTTTGCTATGAATCTAGGTATGGTAAATAGGTTTGTTGTTTGTTTCATTGTTTCCATATCAATGCAATAAAACTTTTTGAAAGATTTTTAATCTTTCTTACTTGAAAGTGTTACGGGCTAATTGAGTTTATAATTTGATTTTATTTGGGTGTAATGTGTATATCTCAAAATTTGGTTCAACTTTAATGAAAATGTAATTGGTAGAGAAAAAAAAGCACGAAGACACGGTGTACACTGCGCGGACACCGTGTCTCCATGCAGTGCGAAGACATTTTTTCTCTCTCTTCTAGATACCTTAAACCTATAACAAAATGAGCATTTATTTCTATTGTGATGATATGGATGGTGGAAACAATTCAAACTTATTTGAATCTTATTTTTATGTTTGTGAGATAAGAGTATCTTCAATGGTGTACTTTCCTTGTTTTCTCAAGATTCATAATTGAACTAAACAAAACATGATTAGCCTTTTCATTTCAGAAGTTTAACATGATGAATTCCTTAGGATACACGAGGAATGAGACACAAGAAATGGTGAGCATTTTTCTCTCTATACTAATCAAGCTAAGCAGAGTAACTATATTCGGGCAATGTTTATGACCCCTTACATGCTTCTGACTCGAAGAGGCCAGTAATTTTCACATTGGCAAGACAACCCCCGAAAGATAACTATTTTTACCTGCTTGAGTTTGTTCAATTTTTTTGGTCTTAATTTAAAGTTTTTATGTTATTTTTTTTTTATGAAGTGGCAAAGTGGATTTTTTTTCTTGTTATTTACTGTCCACAACATCACCAATCTACTGTTCTAATCTCCAACTAGAGGATTTCACACCCTGGCCTGCTTCTTGCTCTGTTCTCTCATGGTAAGATTGAGACTCCATCAAATTCTTTCATAATTTATCTTTGCAGCCTAGCCTTGATCTCTTGTATGTGATCTCAATTCTGAGTGAATTGTCCAAATAGTCACTGAACTTTATGTCATACTTCTAAGAGGTCACTGAACTTTTAAAATCACTTAAAACATCACTGAACTTTGCAAAATTTTCTACGAGGTCACTGAACTTTAAAAATCACCTCATTTATCATTGAATTTTTCAAAAGGTTTCCCAGGAGATTCAGTGATCTCCTAGGAAACCTTTTGCAAAGTTTAGTGATCCCGTAGAAAGTTTAGTAATGAATGGGGTGGTTTTTAAAGTTCAGTGACTTCGTGAAAATATTTTGCAAAGTTCAATGATCACTTGGTGATTTTTAAAGTTCGGTGACTTTGGAAGCATGGCTTAAAGTTCAGTGCCTATTTGGACAATTCACTCATCAATTCTTCATAGTAATTATTAGGAGATTGACTAGAGATTAGATGTAGATTAATATTATCTATGAGGGCTTTTCGGTATTGTATTAGCTGTATGTGTAGGAGAGGCATAAGCATGTCTCGTCGTCTTCTTCTTCTCCGAGGGATACTGATTAATTTTCTGCCAATTACTTTTTTGATTTACTATTTGAGCATTTAGTAATTGTTGTAGTTTTCTATTTAAAAGACGTGTCTTTTCCGATTCCTTTACAACCAAGATATAATGGAGTTAACAAGACCGAGAAGAAAAGAGAAAACAAATTTAATTTATCCCCATTTAGTTATTTAGGTTTTGTCTAATTTTATTATCTATGTACCACATATATTTGTAAGTATATTTGTTTGAGAGATAAAAATAAAAATAAAAAATTAATATGGCAAAGTAAGTATACCGATGATAGTTTAATTTGGCTATATTTACTTGCGTCTAACAAAATTTATTTACAAGATTTTCAATTTCATAATGCATTTTAGTAATTGAGCAATTGATATGGAGATATAAATTATATCTCAAGTGGTGTTGTACGGATAATGGTACCCACTCGATCTTTAAATTCAGTTTATTAATGAGATATCAGATTTTAAAATTGTGAGGGTCCAAGTCCCTCTATCCCCAAAAAGCCTATTTGACTCCCCAAATATTTATCCTATCCCATTTTCATTAGTGGTTCCAAAGGGGCTCGGCCTATACATGAGAGAAGCAAGGAGGTCAACTTCTTTCAAATATACAACATGGATTATGGAGACGAAATGGATTTTAAAATTTATTAACATTCTCTAAAAAGGGTATTGCTAATAATCCTGTAGGTTTGAGTCCTCTTCAAGGCATAATATTGAGAATGCTAATTGAATGAGCAATTCAATGTGGTCGATTTCCCCTCTTTTGCAATAAGTTTCGCTACAGCACCCACTACTCTAACTAATTGTCCACCATGTGATGATATCTTTTATTTATTTCGTCGATTATAATTATAGTTTTCTGATTTTTCCGTTGGTTGTAGGGATGAAGTTATATGTAAACCACAACAAGATGGTTGGTTGGAAAAAGCAGCTTCGGTAATGAATTTTGTGGACATGCTTTAGCTTATGAGTCGATTGAGATTGGATATTATTTGAAAATTGTTGAATTGATGAAGTTTGGATTTGAAAAGGTGCAAGTATTCTTTGTCAAACCAAAGTTCAATGCACTTCTCAATTTGGTTGGATTGCCCTACTAAATGGAATAACTTGATGTTGTTGTTCTTGCTTGTAAATGGGAAGTATAAAATGTTGCTTTTGTGTTTGTTGTTTTAGATTTATATATGATCAACCAACATTCAATTTGTTCAATCAACAACACAATGACTTCAATGTGTAAATTGTTTAGCGCTTAATGGTTATGCAGCTGTATGATATGCCATAATTATTTATGATATTTATATAATTATTTGATGCTTAACATCTTTTTTTAAATTAGGAGCTTAAATGTACACATTTCTTAGTCCTCGACTTTTTACCTGCATCATATGCGGTACTATTATTCATTTTCATAATCCTTATGTTTTGGAATTTTCAATGTTTTTGTTTGTTCTTTCGATTCCTTATTTGATTATTTTATCTTTTATTGTTTTCGTGAAAAATGAATTCATACATTTTTTTGATGTTCTCGTGAAATTCTATGATTTGTGCTACTTGAATTTTTATCAAATTATACGGATCTTTATCTTTAATGGAGTACAATGTATTTTTTCCTATAGGAGTTTTGTGAATACAGACATCTACTTGAGCTATGTGTTTCAAAAGGTGGGTGGCTAAGGAAATTACATCCATATGTATGTTAAAAGGATAAATTATTGAAAATAGTGAAACATGGGATCAATACGTGATACTTGCTGACTACTAATAAAAAGCTGAACTTGCAATTTGTCTTTGAGGTTTTATAAGAAATTGGAATGTACATTTTTTGTTGTTTTGTGCTTCTTGTTGCAGATTGAGCCTTTTCTTTCGACATTGTCATTTACAAATGAGTTTTTCTAAAATTTACGAACACTTATTTTTAATACTAATCAACGAACGTGTAACACATGTTTCCTTCACTAGTCTCACTAAAAATGCAATGGGAGCGGCCATCCTGATTCCTGATTGAGGAATGTCCTAATCCCAACTTTAGACGCGTCACAGTGGAGTTCAAATGGTAGGGAGAAATGTTGCTATACAAGAATGAGACCTTCTGTGAAATGTTGTTTGTTTAAAAAGCAAGATCAGCCTGGTCAAACCACAAGATCATACACTCAGTGATGATTGCTATTATAGAGCTGAAGTGATAGATAAAGCCGCGTAAAAAGAGGCCATGCATGAAAACTCTGAGCTTCAGTCACGATTCGAGCCCTTGGCCAATTGCGGATATTCTCAACATTTGCTCTATCAACTGCTAACTCATGTTTGGAAATAACATAGCTCAAGAATAACACATCTTCCATGAAAAGGAGCAGTTGTGGAAGGCTATAAATATTTTTTCACGACGAAGAACCAAAAGAACATCCCGAAGCTGTTGGGCATGATCCTGCAAAAACTAAGTATAGACGAGAATAGCTTCAAATTAAACAACCACACACTTAACAATAAGCAGACGGATTGGACAACCTGAAACACATGACCAACTACTCATAAAGACCTCGCGAGTCTTAAATGCATTTTCACTCATCCCTAGGACAAAAGCGAATTTGGTGGTAACCACTTTTTGTGTCCAGTTTAGAGAACATAGAAGCACCACTCAATTGATCTAATAGATCATCATTGCGAGGAATAGAAAACGATAATGAATCGTGATTTTATTTTTAGCACAACTGTCAACACACATCCGCCAGCTACCATCTTTCTTAGGGACTATCAAAGTTGGCACAGCACATGGACTAAGGCTCTCTTGAATACGCCCACAGTGGAAGTCCCAGTGACGAGTCAGGCCCGAACACATCACAAAATTTGTTCACTAATGGCACAGCTAAAGATGTGACAACCGTCCAACACCCAAACTGACCAACGTAGACACGACATCACTGCAAGCCAGTTCTTTCTCAAAACAATTCCTGAGTTAGAAAATGTTAGAAATTTCTTATGTCCATAATTATGAAAAACTAAGAATTATGATAGAACATGCCCTTAAGATGGAAAACGTAGTGTGTTGGCGTGATTTTTCTGTATATGACAGAACATGCCCTTAAGATGGAACTATTGCTTGTGGCAGCCTAGAATTGCTTGAAGGAACGGAAATATTTCATCTCTGGCAATGAAGTTAATCGACCATCGGGTAGACTAGCAGCTTAAGGAGGCCCTATCTTACCTAGTTAAATTCCAAGCCATGGAGTCGTGAGACAGATTAGAAACTCTGGTGCTGTTTGTAAGAATACGATGTCGTCTTGGCATTTGGCTGCTAAATTGAATGTTGATACTACTGTTGCACTAAAATCCTGCTAGTGGACGGTATAGTAAACAAATAATAAAGTGGACATGAGTCTCAGTATCGATCCCATAAGGACTTCAGTATCTACTACTAGGATTGTTATAGAACTGCAAAATTAGTTGATGGATGATTTATATTAACAAACTAAATTTACTACTGATCTAACTATTCTAACTAATTCATGAAGCGCTTATGAAATTCAATTAATGGCAAGCAACAAAACTTCAAAATCCCATACAGCATCTCTTTTAATATCAATCCAACTAGTTGAAAATATTTATTCGGACTTGAAGATCAATGTTCCTAAATTATTTAATTGTTTTTTTCGAGTAAAATTAAATCTAGCATCACACATGATCATCCTATAGCTCTATGAAGGATGTGAACAAGTAAAGATTTATTAAATCACAAAAACATTCAAAATTATCATTCAAAATATAACGATACATCTCTATCCATCGTCGAACTTTACAATGACTATTACTATGCGATATAATTCCTATTCTCTGTCTCGAATATCAATAGGAATAATGAGACAATTCACCTACTCGTCAAGTAATTGAAAATGCATTAAACTCCTAACAATCTATACAGCTAGTCAAGCATCATATTATTACAAAAATACAAAATAAATGGATAAAACATCACCCATAATTAAAATGTAGAAAGAAATCTTGAATTTCTTGAATCTCTTCAATGAATCCTTGGTCAATCTTCTTCTTCTTCTTCTTCAACTCGGGCAATTGATGTATGAAAGTTATATGGATAGGTGTTTTGTAACAAAACTTCTATAAAGCTTGAATAAATATATCTTTCTTGATCAAAAGCTTCATCTAGTGCTCTTTTCTTTATAATGAATATGTAATTGTAGATGAAGATATGTATTTATAGGCCCCAAGATTAGGTCAAAAATCGTGCATTAATTGCTTTCCAAGGAGATGTCGAATCAAAATATGTAAAGAACATAATTGTGGCCAAAATGGCCTACAATCATACAGGCTAGAAAATTTGCTTGCTTCTGAAAATTTTAAGCCTTTGCAATCACAAGAGCTTATGCCTTTCGATCTCAAGGCACAAGGAACCTTGTACTTTGGTTCTTGACTTCATCCTCTTGTTTAGTTTCAATCTTTTCTTATTTGCATCCAGGGTCCTTCATTTTTAAACTTTCACAATTGAATCATTTGCATTCGACAATGGTCCAAAACCAATCTGATGCAAGTTCCAAAAGTTTTCAATTTAGTCCTTAAACTTTTCAATTATTGAATTTAACTTCCAAAACTTGTGACTTTCATTCTATTGCTCTCTTAATTCCTCCAATTGATCATGTGTAATCTAAATAATCTTCAATTGCTTCGAATCAAATCCAGACAAGCTCCAGTAACGCATTTTCATGCCAATTGTATCTAAGTTTGGACTTTACCTATAATAATTAACCTAATTTATACTAAATACGATAGATATCTGTTCAATTTAACAATAAATAATCAGAAGAATGTTCTTGTGCGGGGGACTTTGTGTTGAAATCATAACAGCTACTGCTAAGAAGATGGATGTCAATATCACACTATTTGTTGAGGAATGTTGTGCTTTTCTTATT
Source organism: Fraxinus ornus (assembly GCA_903798235.1). Lineage (NCBI taxonomy): Eukaryota > Viridiplantae > Streptophyta > Magnoliopsida > Lamiales > Oleaceae > Fraxinus > Fraxinus ornus. The sequence continues at coordinate 9,432 of CAIGRF010276658.1, forward strand.
CATGATCATGATGCCACTACGATTGTTTCAATGTTGTCCAATTTGTGCACAATCTACCCATGCAAACTATAGAAGGTGTCTTAGTATCTCGAAATTTGAAATTAATTTTCTGCTTTCCTTGTTTAATTTGTTCTTTTATAAGGTATGTAGCAAATAGGGTAAACATGAACAAACGACAGTTGTAGATTTGGAAGTGCCAAGCTTCATTGATGAACTTCTGATACACATGAATTTTAAAACAATTTTTAAAAGTCATGGCATGAATAATCGAGCCTTTTTTAAAACCTTGCCAAAGTTAAAAAATTCAAAATGTCAATGACATTTAGTTGGTGGATATGAAATTCTTCACATACGAACTTTTAAATACAAAATACAAATAGAAAACCTCTTTTTCACTCCTAAAACTTTCGAAAACTTCTTAAAAAAAAATTTCAATCTGTGATTTTTTTTTTCTTTCCTCAATATTTTTTCTTTCCTTTTTTCATTCTATGAAATTTGTAGTCATTATTAATTATCAACTTCTTTTTTATGAACAAAAGATTCTCTCTAGTATATAACCAGTCAGCACTGGTTCTAATCAATTGAAATAAAAGGAATGAAATTTTTCTCAAAGAGAAGTATCCAGATCTAGCCAATTTAATTTACGAAGTGATCATGTAAGGCCCCAAATCAACAACAACGAAGGATTGAAGTTCACAAACCACAAAATAATTCGCAGAAACATAAAATAACATTGAACACGCGATTTTTTACCATGTAGGATCCGGATGTTTAGTCACAAAGACCTAATCACCTGTTGAGCATCCACAAATAATATGGCTCTAGATCCACTAAGTATAGAACAAGAATCAGTAGAAATGTTTGAAGAACCAAATGTTTCTTTAGTTTAATCTCACCTCAAATACAGAACCGTAACCACACAAAATCAGCCCCTAGACTACAGACAATATACAGACATTCAAAAAGAAACAGGATTGAGGAATCACTAATATCGATTACGATTACAAAACAGAAGAACTCTAGACTTTCACTCAGAGAGAAAAGGGAAATAGAGAGAATGGAAGACTCTCGAATGTCAGTCGCCAAAAAGCCAAATCAACCAAGTAATATGAACAGTTAGCATCCAAGGGTGGAGGATAGGCCACGTGTACGGTTAATTAGATTAATTCAAATGAGGCCAACCCGTTTCACTTAACAGCCCAACATAAAAGTATAGTAAGATTTAGTTAACAGATCATTTATTTCGGTCCCAAAAAGGTCGCATTCTTCTAACTTCAAATTACATAAAGACAACATGATATAGCAACTTGATTTAATTATATGTATATTTATTTTGAATATAATTCATAATTATTTTAGAAGAATATTATGATGAAAATGCATTAATTTAAGCTCTTATTTTGTTGGGATTAAAATTAAATTTTTAGTAGATTTTGATAAAAGTTGATGAAATGTGTGATTGAGAAATTGTAGGACCAATAAAATGTGTGGTTAAAATTAGTTGTTGATTTTGACTAAGATTAAAATTTTAATTGCTATCAAACAGGGGCTAAATATAGCTATATTCCAGAATAATGTCGTTTTTACTACAATCAAAAAAATTTACATGTCAATATTTTAGAGTAATATTATATTATTGATTTGAACAAGCATATGACATATTTGTGAAGAAACGATCTTGAATAGACCATAAAACATAACTACTCGAATAACCAAAAAAAGGTTCAAGAACCTGAAATTTGTAAAATAAAGAAATCTTGATAAAGTTATGTTAATAAAGAAATATTCACAACAAAATTTTGTAGCGCTCAATAATATTGATGATAGCGAGGATATTGAAGCAAAGTCCATCAAATAATGTTGAAGAAATTATTGGCCAAAAAAATTCATGCAAGCGAAATTGAATTCTTTTTGAGTAAAACAGATTGTTTAAACATGTAGTTCGAACATTTAAATATAATCTCTATAGGATGAAAATGAATTTTTTTTTTTTTAGAAAATCTCAAAGGAATTTTAAAACGAGGAAAAAAATTTCCGTGTGATGGACATCATTACACTTTGTTGTTTGAATAATTTATATGTCTTAGAATTGCTTAATCGCCTTATGGATGTTGTAATTGTATATCTATGTGAAGAAAATACATAAATTCCATAAAGGGGAGTGGTGCACTCTTTTTCCTTCATTCAAATTTTGTTTTCATTGCATTTTTTGTCAAGGTTTTAATGAAACAACACCTTAATACTCCAAATTCTTTTACAATTAACCATTCTTTTTTCCTTAGTTTAGTAGGGTTTTCCCTTTAGATTTTTCTCAAACAAGGTTTTTAATGAAACGATTTTTCTTAAAAAGTCTGGACTATTGTTACCACGAGGATCATCTTACCAATTCTGATAATTAAGTTATTATTAATTAACTAAACGACAAACGAGAAAGATGCTATATTCACGATTTTACATTAATTCTCCCATTTGATTTATCATAGAAAGCAATTAAAATAGCTAACATTTGAATTAGGCCAAACTTTTCTCATTCGATTGAAAATTTCTCTCAAGCAAATTAAATTTTGCTTAATTAAGTAAACTCGCTATATCTCTTTATATATTTAAATATAATTAAATGCATTAATCAACCAAGAAATTTCATTTAACAATCATAATTATCTAAAAGTATATCTCTATCTTCTAGTTAAACTACTATTTGATATAAACTAGTAATTCACATCTCGACTTATTATAGTTTACAAGTCAATCAATTATTGAACAGCTAGTAAATTGCAATAATACAATAATAAAAGTAATGCACAATATCAACAAAAATCACGTCTTTAATTAAAATTAAGAGTTTGCCTTAAGACTATATTGTGTGCATACTATGAAATTAACCGAAGATCATAGTAGAACACGTGATATTGAATTGAGTACATCACTTGAAATTTCAACTTTCACCAAACTTGAAATACTTCAAAATCCTTGATCTTCGCCTTTGCCTATCCTATATACAAATTTCAAAGTGTTCTAGAAAATCCTGCCACGAAAAACCCCCCAAAATGGACTTCAAATCACACTCCGACTCACTTAATCTTTCTCTTTCGTCATTAATACTGTTTGAAAAGTTGTACGACTTGACTCACTTAATCTTTATCTTTCGTCATTAATACTGTTTGAAAAGTTGTACAACTTTCTCCTTGTCTAACAAACGACGTCTCGTGACCGTTCACTTAAACTGGAGCCCGACAAGCTGATGCAGTGCGTGCAACTTTCTTTTGGCCACAACTGGGGCTGCCGAGTTAAGTCCGAGGCAGTCCAACGGGCCCTCTGGGAGCTTTTTTTTTTATTATTTCTTCGGGGCCTCATTTTTTTTCCTTGTTTCATTTATTCTCAATCTTCGAACTTCATTTACATTTCAATTCATCATATTTTCATTATAGTCCTCTATTCTATTCAAGCACACAGCATGGTCGATTTAGTCTTTAATCTCGAACGTGCATGGGCCATTAATCCTATCTTTATATTTGGAGAGTCAACAAAAATTTTGCACTCTAATAATGCTCTTTGTTTTTGTTCTTCATTTAGCGTTTCTGAGGAAACATTTAATGAATTATTCTTATATTTTATTAAACATATTTTTTTATATGTCAATGGACAATCAATTTCAATGATATTTATAGTTTAAGAAGTAAAACATTGAAATCTGTAAATTATTAAATGTAATTATTGTTCATTAAGAATATATAGTAATGTTCTCTTCGTATTTGAGTTTTGAATTCATTTTGGGTTTTGTATTTTGCAAGGTTCTAAAAAGCGTAATGCGTGGCGATGCGTGGAGGCCGAGCTATGAGCTAGACGAGTTTAAGTGAGGCATCTGCGTAAAAAAACGTAAAAAGGCATTTTCTTATTTTAATAGTACTTTAATTTTTAATCAATTAAAAATAATATTTACTAAATATTTAAAACAAATTTATAAGAACTTTATACATTTTTTTCAAAGTTTTCAACAAAAATATAAGTTTCGAATTTAAATACAAAATAGTAAGTAAATAGCATAGGAATTTAAATTTTATCTAACTCTTTATCGGACTCCAATTNNNGGACTATTGTTACCACGAGGATCATCTTACCAATTCTGATAATTAAGTTATTATTAATTAACTAAACGACAAACGAGAAAGATGCTATATTCACGATTTTACATTAATTCTCCCATTTGATTTATCATAGAAAGCAATTAAAATAGCTAACATTTGAATTAGGCCAAACTTTTCTCATTCGATTGAAAATTTCTCTCAAGCAAATTAAATTTTGCTTAATTAAGTAAACTCGCTATATACTATATTGTGCGCATACTATGAAATTAACCGACGATCATAGTAGAACACGTGATATTGAATTGAGATTTGAGTACATCACTTGAAATTTCAACTTTCACCAAACTTGAAATACTTCAAAATCCTTGATCTTTGCCTTTGCCTTTTCTTTTGCTATCCAAGAAATATTTTTTTTTTCAATCTTAATAATGATAAAATCAATCCTATCCTATATACAAATTTCAAAGTACTCTAGAAAATCCTGCCACGAAAAACCCCGCAAAATGGACTTCAAATCACACTCCAACTCACTTAATCTTTCTCTTTCGTCATTAATACTGTTTGAAAAGTTGTACGACTTGACTCACTTAATCTTTATCTTTCGTCATTAATACTGTTTGAAAAGTTGTACAACTTTCTCCTTGTCTAACAAACGACGTCTCGTGACCGTTCACTTAAACTGGAGCCCGACAAGCTGATGCAGTGCGTGCAACTTTCTTTTGGCCACAACTGGGGCTGCCGAGTTAAGTCCGAGGCAGTCCAACGGGCCCTCTGGGAGCTTTTTTTTTTATTATTTCTTCGGGGCCTCATTTTTTTTCCTTGTTTCATTTATTCTCAATCTTCGAACTTCATTTACATTTCAATTCATCATATTTTCATTATAGTCCTCTATTCTATTCAAGCACACAGCATGGTCGATTTAGTCTTTAATCTCGAACGTGCATGGGCCATTAATCCTATCTTTATATTTGGAGAGTCAACAAAAATTTTGCACTCTAATAATGCTCTTTGTTTTTGTTCTTCATTTAGCGTTTCTGAGGAAACATTTAATGAATTATTCTTATATTTTATTAAACATATTTTTTTATATGTCAATGGACAATCAATTTCAATGATATTTATAGTTTAAGAAGTAAAACATCGAAATCTTTAAATTATTAAATGTAATTATTGTACATTCAGAATAGATAGTAATGTTCTCTTCGTATTCGAATTTTGAATTCATTTTGAGATAGCTGAAAACACATTCTTTTTGTCATTTTGAAAAATTATTTTAAAAAATGAAAAATGAAGTTTTGACTTGGTTTTAACTGAAAACAGCCAAACCGACTTTTTTAGCGTTTTCCGTTTTCTTTGTAAATTTTAAACTCGTTTTTGAAAATTCGTTTATAAAATTAGGTAAGTAAACGTGTTTTCAATATTTTCGAAAATTTAAAATTGGAAATGGTCTGAAAACAGTAAAGAGAACAGACCCTTAATTTTTTAAATTTGAAAAGTTAAATTCACTCTCTATTTTAAAAATTCTAAATGGAGAGTTTATTAGAGCTTATTTTTAAGCATTAGCTCTTTAAAATAAATATTATTTTATATTTAGAGAGTCTATTGAAAATGTTCTAAATAAACAAAAAGATGTCAAACGATAATCTTTTGATAAATAAAAAGGCATTTATAAGATATGCAAATAGCATTTTAGATCTAGAAGCAATAGAGGCACTACACATACATGAACGAATTATGATTTAACTACAAATTTTTCATGAAGATTTCTTATTTTTATTCTTCAAAAAACATTTAATCCAAAGTAAAAATTTACTTCGTGCCATAATTAGTAAAGTGTGTAATGAGTATATCTTCGTTTCTTCAAAAACACGCAATTGTCGAAGGAATAACACTAAAAAATCAAGTAATCAATTCATTGATAATGTACAAAAAAAAATTAATAATAGTTTCTTATTCAAGAAAAATAATTGACATTTAAGGCAAGTTGGGGTTGGTACAACAAAATGATCACAATTTAAGCATGACAAATTTGAATCATGCTCAATACCAATCGTTAGGTAGATCTCATGTAACTTGGTTAGTTTGATTGGATTTAAAGTGCTTTACATATCAAATTGAGAAAGTGAAGACACAGAGATGGCTAGATGGCAAAGAGAACAAAACACGTGGGACCAGTTCGAGTCCCCTCAGGGCCATTGAGGTGAGTATTCTATCGTAAACTTCAGGGTCCCGTAGGATTAGTCGAGGTGCGCGCAAGTTGATCCGGACATTCACGGCTATTAAAAAAAAACAGAGAGAGAGAGAGAGAGAGAACAAGACACGTGTTTATAAATTTCAACATGATAAGTCTCATATTGGATCGACCAATTTGACTAAAAAAGTGAAGTGAAAAGTCAAGCACGAAGATTAAACTGGCTTCTAGAAAAAAAAAAATAAAAAAAAAAATTATATCAGAAAAGAAAACTGAACTGAAACCTAACTCAAAATTGACCCTTTCTCCCCAAGTGTCGTAAATTGGACCCATTCAATATTTTGCAAATTATTATATGACAGACCAAAGATTCTGAAGTAATCACGAAGTGAAAAACTACAGATTTTTCATACTTTCTGGTCCTTTCCATTGAATTTTATTACAATTTCATTATAAAAAAAAGCCGTCAACTTTGATTTCATCTCACCAACCGATTATTTTACATTTAAATTTTTTGGTTTCCACATGTGATTAGTTGGTGGATTATCGCGAGTATTAAATTAAATCTCATAAAAAATCTAAATAAAAAATTGGATCATAGTGGTTGCCTGTCGATGGTTTTGTTGCGACGTTAATTTTTTTGGCCGTGTCATCGTTATTAGGTTCTAAGTAAGTTAAAAAAAAAAAAAAAATTATATCAGAAAAGAAAACTGAACTGAAACCTAACTCAAACTTGACCTTTTCTCCCCAAGTGTGTCGTTTATTGGACCCATTCAATATTTTGCAAATTATTAAATGGTAGACCAAAGATTCTTAAGAAATCATGAAGTGACAAACACTACAGATTTTTCATACTTTCTGGTCCTTTCCATTGAATTTTATTACAATTTTATTATAAAAAAAAGCCGTCAACTTTGATTTCATCTCACCAACCGATTATTTTACATTTAAATTTTTTGGTTTCCACATGTGATTAGTTGGTGGATTATAGCGAGTATTAAATTAAATCTCATAAAAAATCTAAATAAAAAATTGGATCATAGTGGTTGCCTGTCGATGGTTTTGTTGCGACGTTAATTTTTTTGGCCGTGTCATCGTTATTAGGTTCTAAGTAAGTTCTGAACAAGGATTTTACCAATTTAACCGTCATTTTTTTCTATGAAAAATCTTAATTAGTCCTTGTTTGGTTGAGATTAAAATTTAATTTTGAGTAAATTTTGATAAAAATTAATGAAGTTTGTGGTTGAAAAGTTGTACATCCCATAAAATTTGTGGCTAAGATTTATTATTGACTTTGACTTAAAATTTTAATACAAACCAAATAAATAGAAAAAGAATACCACCGTCTTCCCTACCAACCATATCACCAACATGTTCATAATTTTAACAGTAAACGAAGTGGATGCCAAATGACCATTTCAAAAAAATGAACACGTCAATTGAAATGAATATTAAATGAAGTGGACCTCTATTGATTACTGTCAATATAGTTTCAAATATATAAATGAAGTTGACGGCCGATTTTGAACCATTAAAAAGGGAAAGACTTTCAGTCAACAAAATGGAAAGCAAAGCAGTCATTAAAAAAATGAAGAATTTCAGTCAAAAACTAACGAGTTAATGAACAGTCTAATCAGTTTAAATGTGAAAGAGAGTGCACGAGATGAATAGTAAACTTAGCACCATCTCTTTTAAAGGATGGGAGAGATAATCTATAATTTCATACACGTCGGTTGAATATGGATAAAATATGAAGATAAGCCTTCACCTGAGTTCATAATTTATTATAGTAGATTGAATTATGCACCACCTTTTGTCGTTAAAGGATTATGAACACCATTAATTAATTAATTTAAAGAACCTTTTTTTTAAAATCAACTCCACTTGCTATATTGTAATGATGAGATCTTTGAGTATTTTATCTTGAGAGGCTATTATTAGCTTTAATTATAATATATTTGTAGGCTCGATTAATGAAGACGGAATAAGATAAAATATAATTTTATTTTTTTATTTATTTAATATTTAATTTTGTCTATTCGAGTTTAGCATAGTAGAAAATTGAACGACTTTAATCTTTAAGTTGTCCTAAACCGATCAATTCAACCCAACCCAATCCAATCCAACCGATACTTGATTGGATTGGATTGGGTTGGATTGTATTGTGTTAAGTTTCAACCTTTACATGGGTTGAATTGTGCTAAATTTTGATCAAACCAATCATATTGAGTTCAATTTGAATTGAGGCAAAAAAAACTACCTAATCCAACCAATGTCCACCCCTAATCTACACACAACACGACCTCCCCAGTTTCTCCCAAAATCTTATTCATCACCATCCCATAACCAGATCTTAGCTAGTCTCAAGTTCCACAAATGACATTATCCCCCTTTCAACACACATAGAGACACACTCACAAACGCTATACATATATATAGAAAGAGGGGGAGTAAGGATAGTTATGAACAGAAGAGAGAAGCACTCGAAATTATTGTTGACTGGGTTTATATTGTTCATTCTTCTTTAATCCATTTGTACCATCATCATAAAATCAATAGAATCAATTTTAGCAGTTGCCCCCTACATATGGCACCTTGATTTCAATATTAATAAACGGAATCGGCAATGTAAATTGTGTAGGAAAAATAGTTTCAATATCGAATACTGGATTTACATAAAAATCCCGGATTTACAAAATACAATTAGTAGATAAAAAGTCCAATTATATAACAAATTTTATGACTTGCTAATCATAGATAAAATAACAGATTTAAACTAATTATCTTTTTCAGTAAATAATTAAACGAGAATTGCAGAATATGAACATGCAAAACAAGTAACAACAAATTATGAAAACTGTATAACACTTTTAATCCGAGGCCTGTGTCAAACACAGTTTCCTTAAAACAGATTCGCCCCCTCACCGTACGTGCTTGAGGTATAAACGAGCGTTTGTATCGGCGAACTGAACAAGTACCTGAAATATATCACCACGGACTCTAACAGAAACGAGAAATGCAAAAACAGGGACAGTATGGAGAGAAACAGAAACTATAGGCAGATGAAATTCGTGTGTTTTAACTGAAGGAAAATGACTCTCTAATATAGACTTTTAATTCTCCAAGTCTCCATAACTCACTTGTACGTAGGCTCGCCTGAGGGGCCAATTTTTGGTCAATCCGATCTGACATTCGTGTGCGCAGATCGTGCTCGCATACGAGTTCAAGGTTCGAAGCTCATTTCGGTCCGTGATTTGCACCCCCCTGCGTGCGCACGTGGAGAGAGCCTCTATGCTACACATGATTACACTTTTCTAAAGTGCAATCCTTTATAAAGTGCTTTTTGCTTTCATCCATTTCCTATGTGGGACAACAATTAATTGGTTCCCTTCCAACACATAGACTTATTTCAATTTGGGTACTTTGAGCTCCAATATCTCATTCACCCGAACATCATTTTTGGCAAGTAAATACATGATTTCAATGTACTCATGGAGGAGAACATAAGTCAACTTCCATCTTCCAAAATAGCCAAACGAGTCCCGCTCAAAAATAGCTTCAAAATCAGCCATTAACCATTATTATATTTCAATTTTTTCCAACAAATTGAATCCATAGCTTTATGGATGGACAAATTTCATTCACACATCTAAACCATTATTATATTTCAGTTTTTTCCAACAAATTGAATCCATAGCTTTATGGATGGACAAATTTCATTCACACGTCTTTAGATGTGTGAATTTCGCTCGTTGATTTGGACAATCCATAGCTCAACTAGGGAAAAAAGCATAAAGAAAAAGGAGGAGTTATTTTCCACCACTGTTACTATCCAAATAATTGTTTGCTAACACTGACACTTCCACCTGTAGGCTCTCACATCATTATTTGACCAATTTCTAAATAAGTGATACTAACGTTTTTAGAATGATTTGATTTCGTGTATGCCAAACTTCGAGAAACTCTTGGGGTTAGGTGAGCAAATATTCAAACTCAAGACTTGGGGTTAGGTGACCAAATATTCAAGAATTAATCTTGATGTACATAATATTATACATAAAATTTTATATAATGGACAAGTGGCTCCTCCTTATTGGAGGAGTGCCTGGGCCCCGCAGGCACTCCCCCAATAGAGGGAGCCACTTATCCATTATGTAAAATTTTATATAGATGATTATGGTAGTGTAGCATAATCCAATATTCAAACTCAAGACTATGTAATTGTGGCATAGCGAAAAGTCCAAACTTTGAGCTTATTCTCATGTAAGAATCATTTCTGTAGTCGACTACTCACTTCATTATTCTAATGACAATGTATGGTGGTGAGTGTATCATCCATTGTCGGTTAAGTTGATAACATGATTTTTTATTTTTTATTTTAATTCAAACCAATATAAGTGACATGTTTCATTAATAAGCAATATAAAATTAATACAGATTTAGAAGGGGACTTTGTCTAACCTCCAGGAAATTGTGTAATAAAAATAAACTTATCATGCTCGGATACATGGAGTACAATGTTAAAGCTAAAGAAATTACACTTCATTTGTTCTGGTCATATCTCTTGTCGTCATATGTTGAGTATAACATCTCTTTGATTTCTAATGACTTTCAAACTAACTATTGAATGCAATGAATCTTTACTACACCACCCTTCTCATTATAAAATTAGAGACATCTAGATTAATGTAATATATATTATAATGGTCTGTTTGATTACAAGGGTGGAAAGAAAATGAATTCCACGGAAAGTAATTGTCTAGAAATTATTTTGTAGAGAATTGTTAATTTAGTGTGTTTGATTGAAATAATTCTCCACCCAGAAAATTTTTAAATTTTGTGTTCGTTTGACTTTGTTTTACATGTAAATTGTCCATTACAGTGATAATTCTTTTCACAATTGGTTATAAAATTTGTTTCCATTGCCAAAAAAAAAATCCAAAAAATTTTTTCCTAAAAAAAATCATTTTTTTTTTTATCAAAGTTTAGTATTCGTTTGGTTTCGTTTTACAAGAAAATTATCCATTAAAGTAAAAAAAAAAAAAATTA
>CAIGRF010276684.1:9873-20678 GCA_903798235.1 Fraxinus ornus
ACTTACAAGAGTAGAACAGGGTCAAACTAAGATTAAAAATGTTCCAATTGCTATGATCCCAGAGGGATTCTGGTGTTGCCCCTCTCCTTTGTCTTCCAAAAGTCACTCAAGACACAGAATCATGTAAACATGTCCGAATCATCTCCTTTGGATCCTAGTAGTTAAGTTTAGAAAAGCAAACCTCGAAAAACGAGAAAAAACATAGTGTAATTGTATAACGATATCAAAGTATGAAAACTCGCAAGAACTAGTGTAATTTATAAACTATGTCATTTTTAGTATTGTCGTAATATTGTTTTATATTTTTATCATCATTAAATTCATGGCCAAAAAACTCAAAGTTTGGCGTTGATTAAATTGTGCCCGCGCTGAACAATATACTTGGCTCCATCCCTGGGTGCTTCAACTTCATTTTTTCAGCAAGTGCGGGAACTACAGATTCATATAATAATTTGTTTCTTTTTAATCAAAAGCGAAAAACAGGTAATATAAGTAGACTATAAAAGATGCAAATGAGTGTCTTTATGTGTGCGCGCTGTGTGTGTGTGTGTGTGTGTGTGAGAGAGAGAGAGAGAGAGAGAGTACCTGTAATCTGATTGGTTGTGCTTTACTTGATTGTTGATTTGATTTGATGGGTATTTTGTTTATTTACTGTCATCTGAAGGTTTCTGGCGTGGAACTATCTGAAATACTAAACTTTATGCTTTATATCTATCTGAAGTGTTAAGAGTAGCATGTTTATGACGAGTTCATTTTTTTTTTTTACTGTTAACTTGATTTATATCTCATAGTTAGTCCTCCATTGCAATTTAATTTTTGAAACAGATAATTCCATGATTTTTGCATTTAAGTTTGATATTTACTATGATTCTGATGTAGCAAAAGTATATGGGCGCCTGGGACCTTGTCTTCACTAACTGGTTTTGGTGTTGTAGTTTAGAATTGCAAAACTTGGACAGTGCGTCAGACTTGGTGATAATGTCGTATTCTGACTTTCCTGTGATATCTGATTTTATTCGTACATTTGACTTTTTTTTTAAAAAAATCAGGCTCTTACCATATTTTTCTAGGTCCACCCCTAAAGAGAGGTTAATGATTATAGCACTGTAATAGAGTGAACCTAATAGAATTTGACAAGAAGTGATGATAATTTTAATTTGTTTTTTTTTTTTACCTTCATAATTTGAGTTTTTGAATGTACGATTTTTCCGTTGCAGTTGAATGCTAAAATGGGTTCAGAGATTGAAATAACTGAGCAGAGAGTAAAGTCGTTTATTGTTCAGCTCCAAACAGAATGTGGGATTCTTGAGAGAATTGTCTACAAAAACAAGAATCAGCATCGAAGATGTTCTTACTTTCAATATCTTCTAAAGGTTGCTAGCTTGTTACTTCTCAAGCATAATAAGTATTTTTGTCCATTTGTGTGTTTAAGTTTCCTGTGATTGCTGATTGTTGGATGTTTTGTTATTTTTGAATTGATAGGTTAGAAGGGATTTGAAACTTTTGAAATCAGCAAATATTGAGGAGATTTTGAATGCCTGTTTTCTCATAATCAATGGGAATAGACCTAAGCAAAAGGTGCAGCTTTTGGAAAGGTAGTATTATGCATTTTTACCTCCCATAAAAGTAGGTTTGTTCCTTTCACACTGAGAAAATGTAGTTGATATAGTTGGAATATAATTTTTTTTTTTCACATTTTTTTCTAACATGCCCCTCCCCTCATTAAATAATGGTTTAAATATGATTAATCTATATTTATTGATAACAAGATACATTAAATATGACATATTAGAAAACTAAAGTATTCTTCCTTTCAATAAGGAAAGTGACCTATAATTTGAGACAGTCGAAAAAGGAAACCAAGCTTATCTCTATAGGACGGAGGTAGTATATAATAGTCTTACACTTAACTGTGGCTGAGGAGCACTCTACCGATAGCAGTAAATGTGGATTGTGGAATTCACTGATGGAATAAAATGCGATTAATGAGCAACCTTTGTCATTTGAAATATGCATGGATTGCGTTGGAGAAAACTTTGTCGGTGTATTTTATGCTCACATGTTGCACAGATCAATATTTTGAAATCCTAGTTTTGTTTGGCTGTCCAGTGAAGGATAAATTATTAGTTTGTGGTCCAGTAAAGACATGAATATATGACAGGCTGATAACTTCTCTTGTGTTCCTCATCATTCCCAGTTGCATGCTTCTTGCAGTCTATGTGTTGTACTTATAAATATAGGCGTGTATGGCATGAGGTGTTGTTCTTACTTTTTATACTTTAGTTGATTTACCAAGGATCCATACTAAAGTTGAAACAAATTAGAAATATTATCTTGAATTTTGGGTTATATGATGAAATATGAACTTTAATTTGTTTGGCATTAGATATTTTATCTTATTGGTTTAATTATTTATGTTATGGCTTTAGTTTTAAGAGGCGAAGGTGCGATAGTGGAAAGTATAATGTTTTGGAGCGGCTTTTAGGAGTTGCACGCCTATTGTCACAGGTGGATCGGCTTCTTTTCTTTAATTTATGTTTTTCCCAATCACATGGTAAGCCAATGTATAATTTTTCTTAACATTTTTTCTCACTCTATAACAGATGGTCGAGCCAATGCTGAAGACTGCTATGTATCCTTTTAGTTCAAGTTTTAACCATGTTTATAAGATATATTGTTTCGCCAAGTGTCAGCTAGAGAGCGTTTCTTAAATGTTTGGTATAACTAAACAGTTGATCATTTGACAAAATGCTTTGCATAGTGATTTCTATGCGTGTTTATTATCCCACCACTTTTTCGATATAGTTATTCTCAAACTTTCACCAATCATGCATTTCTGATCCAAAGATTGTGGTAGAGCTTTCTTCCTAATTATCTATCATATGCTTTTTAGGTTACAGTTTAGATCCGTGTCTTCACGCTATGAGGGTTTTCCTAACTTTACATTTGCTGTCAAGTTTCTCTGTTCTCTTGTTGTTGACTACTATATGAACTTTTTTGTTCTAACTTCTCTAGTTCATTCATTTGTAAGAAAAGTTACATGATCAAATTTCTGTTCATTTTCTTGATCTCTTTATTTTTAGTTATGCTTATTGTCTAAAAGTAAACATATCCAGCAAACATGTCGTTTGGTTTCTTTGCACCTGTGGGAAGTTGAATTTGAACTATTTATCATCTACTTTTACCCTTGACAATCCAAAGGGAGATATCCAAACTGCTTGCTCGATCATTTTTTATGGGGTTTTCAGTAACAATTTTGGCTGTGCTTTCACGCCTTCGAGTACTGGTTCAACAGGTAAGGATTTCTTGTTCTGTGAGACTATCTTATGTTTTAAATTTCTGAAATTGTGTGTGAAAGGACCCTCAGATTGATGTGTGTGTATGACTCTATTTTCTTCGGTTTTTTGACCTGAAATATAGATAATATTCTGCAATTAACTACGTCTGAGTTGTTTTTTCTTCTTCTATTTTGGGAAGGGACGGAAATGATCAGGTGCTTGATGTTTGAAATGTAATTAATTATGCTATATTGGGATCCCAAAAGTTCTAAGTGAATTTCTGAGTTAGTAAATTTTTTTTTTCCATTAATTTGTTTATAATTCTTTTATTGCAGATTCTTCTGGATGCTGTTCTTGTATTTAATACTGTCTCTTCTCTTTCTCAAAAGGAACAAACTATAAAATTAAATCAAAAAGGATTTGAGGTTAGTTGCCTTATTAAAGTACTTTGAGTAAATTATTCTTCATTTGTCTGCATGATTTATTTTTTTGTGCCTTCTTCTTTTCTGCTTTTGTGATTTTTCTATCGTGTCCTGCAGTTCCTGTAACGAAATTCCTTTTCTCCATTCCCTTAATTTGCAGGTTTTTAGAGAATATTATCCAGCCAAAGAGCAAGCTTCTACTTTACTAGAATGCGTGTGGCAGACAGACAAGTATCTCTTAGTTGAAAGGACGGATACAAGTGAAAGTAAAAGCCAAGAAAAGGATATCGGGGAAGATGTCTCTTTAAGGTCATCCAAAATACTATATGAAAACATTGAGATTTTACTTGGAGGTAACAACGGGCCTAAATGATTTTTTATGTTGTTAGTTAGAATTTTTTTTAGCATCTGCTGGTACGTTTTATAGGGTGGATTAGATAATACGTGATAGACTGATAGTATTAAGAAAGGGGGAAAATGAATACATTTAGTCTCCGTTCAGACAATCAGACCCCATTTTTCCCGAAATTTATTTCAGCTACACATTCTCCCATTAAAATAATTTTGCACGTGGACCGTTAATTTTTCCATACATTTTAACCCTACATTCTTCGAAAAAAATCATTTTTCACAAAATTCATTCTCAAAAAAATTTCACCAGACAGGTGATTATATTCATTAGTACAGTCTTGTACTGTATACCAAACTTGCTCTAAATATATGGAATTTTTATTGCCATAACTTTGTTCCACCGTAATTCTAGTTCTGTGTAGGTGATGAACTTTCTCGGTATCAATCTGTCTGAAATTTTCTAATATTCTTGCTAAATATGGTTTTTCTTTCTGTTCTACTTATTTCACTTTTCCTTTCCTTGCGTAGTTGATAACCCCAGTACGATAGATATTCAGCATGTTTCAGAAGAAGGCCAGACTAATGCTCAAGAAATGAAAACTAGATCTTTGGTAAATGTTGACGAAAAGAAGGCGGAAGTTGCCTCGGGTACTCCAGGCCCGTCTAGTGGAAATACGGTTCCTCTCGAAGAAACCTCTACCTGTATTGAAAGAAACAGTAACATTTCATCATCGGCAAATGTCGCCAAGATTAATCATGAAAGGCCGGTTGAAAGTGACTTAGACGACACATTGTTTTCTTCAGAAGTTGCATTACCCACAAATTCGACTGCATCTCCGAGTTCATGTCCTGTAAAAGTTAAAACTGCATCGAAGAAGGTGGCCTTCGTATCCATCAAACAGTCAGTACCATCAACGTTCCATCAATCGGGTTTCAATGGAGAACGAACAGAGAAGAATGACAGAGATAGAGAAGATTCGTTTTTTAATCTACTTTCTGCTGGAAATCAAAATAATAGTCTCTTCTAAGTAGTAGTATTCACCAAAGAATTTTATTCTTTTGTTTTTTCATGGGAAAGATGTACTCTTTAATTCCAACATTAGAATGGAAAAAAAAAATTGAAATGATGTTTAATTTGATAATTTTTACTTGAACGTGAAAATTTATTTATTTTTGTTTAAAATGTATGATAAAAAATGAGGTTTGAGAAAAAAAAAATTAGAAAAATCAATTTCAAAGAACCACAAGGGGGACCCGTGAGACAGAGAGAGAGTTCTCAAGTGATAGCAATATTATCCTCGATAATACGACATCGGGGTAAGTTGAGGTGGGGCTACTCCAAAGAGCGTGGCGATTGTCTAGTTGTGGGTTTTGACACTCATCACTCACCATTCTGCATTTCTGCAATTTTACACTTTTTTTTTTTTTCCTCTGATAAATTTTTAATTGCTGGGTGAAGAATCAAGAGGGAAGAAAATGGCTTGTCATGGTAATTTAGTGGTTGCGCAATCACCGCTGATCAATGTTCAATCACGTTATCCTCGCTTCTCCAGGTGAACCCATATCTATTTTTTATATTTTCCGGCAGAGTGATGATTGATCTAATTGTTTAAGAACTAAGAATTGGAGCTGTTGATTGAGATTGGAACTGTGAAAATCTTTAGTGTACTATTATGCAATACCATGATGGAACAAGTGGTTTTTGCAGTGTGTGTATAATATTTGCAGTATTTCTTCATTTATTGGTCTTTCCATTTGATGAATTTTAAACATCAAAATCCCAATACATCCTGATGCAAAGAACTAAGAAGATTGGCGGTAACATATATGCTGTTTTTATCAGTTCTACTTATTTTGGAAACAACAATTTCGGAATTTCAAGTTACTGTTTCTGTGATGATAAAAAGTCTGTGTGTTCAAATTTCTTGCATTCGTAATCTAGTTCTTCTTGTCTGATATACTTGTGTTATATAGTGCTAAACATTTCCCATTTACTTTAGGGGAATACCAGCCAAACCAATGCCGGATTGCTGTTTTACACACCCTATATCAGCTAAGTCGGGACTTAAACAAGTAATATCAGGTCTTGCAGCTTCAATAGTTATTCTCTCCCAGACAAATCTGGTTAGTTCTATAATTTTTAGCCCTCTTATTTTCAAACATAAATTCTCAAAAAAAAAAAAAAAATCGCCGTGAATGTGGGAGCCGATGATCTTCTATTCATCCCAATTCTTCAAAACAAGGACTGATTATTCTAGAATCCTTCTAATGTTGTGTTCTTTAGCAGACTGGAGGTTGTCTGGATGGGTATAGTGTATTATTTTGTAGCTTTTAGTGCACAGTGTTGCTACATATACGGTAGGATTTGCAGCCTAACTGTGTTTCTTTGTAGTACTGGATTAAGCTCCTCCACTAAACCTTTAGGTGTAAGTGGCTTGCAGAGGAAGTAGAATATTTGTTGGAACGAGGGTTCCAATAAGATTCAAGTTCATTATAGGACGTGTTGGCGAGGTAATGAAGGCAGGTTAAATGTTTTTCAGTGAGACACAAAAGATCTCCTGGCAACCAAGCGTAAAAGAAAGATAAAATTATCTATCTGAATTGAAAAAATTATTCCCGAACTAATTCTAGTTCTTTTGTGCAGGCTGTTGCAACAGATCTTTCTCACAACAGTATATGCCAGCTCTCAAAGGCTACTGACAACTTGCAAAGTCTTCCTTTTGACGAAGCGAATAATAGGAGAAGTGGAATGATGATGATGATGACAGCTAAGAACTTCGATCCAGTTAGATATGCTGGAAGATGGTTCGAAGTAGCTTCACTTAAACGTGGATTTGCTGGACTAGGTCAGGAAGATTGCCACTGCACCCAGGTATCCAATAGCATGGGAAAAAGAATAACACTTAACATTTCACCTTTCAGTAAAATTTGGTTCTTAGGGTTGGATAAAACTCTCGAACCGAGCGGTTCTTCTTAAGTTAAATATCCGAACGGGTATCTGAATCGAGAACCGACAGATTTGATTCAGTTCTCAGTTCTAGACCAAGAACCGAATTATCGAAAAAGAACCGTATATCTATAATTTTTTTATTTTAAATAAGCCTAATTTTTTTCTAAATAAATTTGCTAACTAATTAATTTGGCCCAAACCCAAAATATGATTTTCTTATTTCTAATTTTCAGCCCAAGCGCAACTTAATCAAAATTATCAAATTGACCTAAATTTTATCAAAATCTCTTATTTTACCTAGTGTCGTTTCTGGAGAAATCGAATTGGAAGCTCGATTACGCCTCTTTTCATTATTGTGAGCTCGTTATCTTCCTCTTCATGTGATTTTAACAGTCAAATCTATGAAGAACTCAACAAAGAGATGCGCAAAAGATATCACAAGTTTGGACTATGTTATTTTGTAGCTAAAATTGAACATGTCATTAGTTGAATTAACGTAGTGTTGTTGTAAATATTGAAAAAATTAAATATTGTACGAAACCCGAGAATCGAACTGAACCCGAACGGTTCCATAATTAAATTTGGACCCGACGATTATATTTACTAAATACTCGAAAATTCGAGACCGAATCGGACCATGTTCAGCCCTACTGATTCTGCATCCTCGACATGGCTTCCAATTATATGCTCTAAAGTTTTCCCGTGTTGTCAAGAACATAATCATAAGTGACCCTCCATTATGCACATTACTGATGTATCTTTGCTTTGTGCTTCCCTAATTGGATACATCTGTTGAAGTTAATAGAGAAGGCAACAGCATATGTGACTTCCCGACTCTACTTCCGTATCTCTTGGAACATCAACCTCTACTTATCTTATGTTAAAGGGTTAGTAACTTAATACTTTTAAGAGCTCAAAACCTTTTGAGGAAAACTCTTTTTTTATAAAAAGTCTCTCTCGAACAGATTTATCGCATCATTTATTAAAATGGAAAATTACCCACTAGCCATATCAAAAACAATTTAAACTTGTGCTTAACTCTTATGATTTTGGAGGTTAACCTCTCTGCCTCCGTGGCGTATTTATTCTTTATATAATGAACAAGTAGGGGTGTGCCGAGCCCTCTCTGTTGGCACAGGAGGAGTTATAGAGGTGGCTGCATGAATTGATAAAGGTAAGCATCAAATTATCCACAGGGATGACAAGCAAAGATTATATATTGCGACACTAATGTGTTTGAAAGCTGATGTGTCATCAAATAGCAACCTTTATCTTTCTCAGTTATGCACCCTCTAACCGGATTATTAGTCTGATTGCTAAAGTATTTTGTTATTCCAAATTGTAGGGCATATATACATTTGATCTGGAGACACCTGCCATCCAGGTTGATACATTTTGTGTTCACGGAGGACCTGCTGGCTATATTACAGGTATAAGGGGAAATGTCCAATGCCTTTCTGATGACGATAAGGAGAAAAGTGAAACTGACTTAGAGAAGCAGGAGATAATAAAGGAGAAGTGCTACCTTCAATTTCCTACATTACCATTCATTCCCAAGGAACCCTATGATGTGATTGCAACTGATTATGATAATTACGCCCTTGTTTCTGGAGCTAAGGACCAAAGCTTCATTCAGGTACTTCCATACTTGACAGCCTTTCGTCAAATTTTAGGACATGAATCCTTATGTACTTATCATGTGTTCGAGGCCTCTTTTAAGTTTTCTGAAGGTCCAGGGAGGATTATTATTTAAATATGCATTCGCAAGTTGGGTGATTACAATTATTGGATTTGTCATGGTTCTCGAGAGAGTTAATCCAAAGTCCACATGTTGATTGTTTTCTATATGATATCAAGAACATTGAGAAAGTACATATTTAATCAGTACAAGATAGGATGACAAGCTCCAGGTTGACCTCCCTAGTCCCTTGATGGGAATGTTTGTACTTTGTGTCGACCACCCTGTTTTCTCAGAATGACGTGAATTCAATGTGAGCTTAAGCATGTTTGGATAAGTTTAAAAAGAGTAGGTTAAAAAAGTAACTTTTCTTTTTCCAAACGTTTTGGGATAACTTACTTATAAGTTAGAGAGTAACCATTTTTTTTTTTATAATTTTACTGTCAAACTAAGTAACTTGCATATCTCCAACTTAGATCAATAGGAAATTGTATACTTTCGAAGTTATCTATTTGTAAGTAAAATTTTCAAGCTTTCTTAGAATTCTCTCACTTGCTAATCAATTTTGCTTCATGTACCAACATCTCAGGTATATTCGAGGATGCCCAACCCAGGACCAGAGTTCATCGAGAAGTACAAATCTTATTTGGCAAACTTTGGGTACGATTCTAGCAAGATCAAGGACACCCCACAAGATTGCGAGGTTATGTCGAATAGTCAACTTGCGTCAATGATGTCTATGTCTAGTATGCAAAAAGCTCTAACCAACCAATTTCCTGATCTAGAACTAAAAGCTGCTATTGAACTAAACCCATTTACAAGTGTTTTTGACACTCTCAAGAAGCTTGTTGAGCTTTATTCTAAGCAGTGATTCTAAATTTGTCACGTTTTACGTTCATTCGTTTTTGGTATTATAAAATGTAGTTGCCTGAAGCACTCTCTCTTGTTAATGTTGATTCTTGTCTCACTTTGGATATATAAATGATTTTGTTGCGTGTTTTGTATGCAATTTGGACAATGATTCGATCTTTAATTTTTTTTAGGGTAAGGTCTAGTGTCATCCAATCACCAAATGTACTATTTTTTTTTCTTTGTTTTCACCTATTGTAACTAGGGTTGTCGATGGAATGAATTTTGATTCAAATCCATTAAAATTAATGGGAGATGGATTTAGGGTCTCAATCCAATAATCCAATTAAGATCCAAATTCGATAATCTGTTAACTAAATGAAGCAAGTCTGGATATAGGTCACTCCAATCCGATAACAACTCGATCCAATTTGTTATAATAATATAATATATTTTATATATTACCGCGTAATTTATTACACATAAATTTTTTTATTTTAAAACTTGTATTATATTTTATGGCTTTTAGTGAAAAATATCAAACCTATCAAATTTCAATATAACATTAATATAATAAATATTGTATTGAGATTGAGAATTCTCTAATTCTAAAATATTTCGGATCGGATATTCGATAACATAGCAAATCGGATATAGATTTGACAATCAAATATATGTTAATCGAATTCATGAATTATTATTATCAGATCGAACCAGATCGGATATGAGCAAATTTGGTCCATATCCAATTCATTTATAGCTCTAATTCTTATCCTGACTTTAGTAGAAAGAGAAGAGTCTAGTCGAAAGAATGAAACTTCTGCATCGCACGATTCGTGATTTATACAAGAAAGAAGTCTTGTAGTGCTCTTCCACAACCCCCATTTTGATTTTGCCGATAAAATACTACTATTAACAAAGAAACATAAAGTAATATATAAGATCTCCAATTTAAGACAAAAAAATAAAAAATAAAAAATTCTTCAACCGCTTCACTTCTTTTGGCTTGTTGTTTCTGTTGAAAAAATTATTATTGTTCAAAACAAATAAATGTTGGAGTGAAAAAACGGGATTAAAAAAATATATATATATATAGATATATATTTGTTCCTTGCGGCCGCATGGGTCTTTACCGGGACTAAATGTCCCGGTATGGTTTGAACCATGCGGCCGCATGGGTTTGTTCCTTGCGGCCGCATGGTGCAATTTTTTGACCGTTTGGAGGTTGATTTTTGCCCGTTTGGAATTCAAATTTGGTGGCTTTTGGAGAGTTTTTT
>CAIGRF010276684.1:50788-67842 GCA_903798235.1 Fraxinus ornus
AATTTAGATTCGATGAATCTTGATATACATGAATATAGATTATTATGGACGAATTTATTCATATTCATGTATCTAGAAATTTTAATGGGCATTTAAATTCATGTATTAGATTAATTCTTATGTACCAAATGTAGTATAAAAAGGTTGTTTATTTGTAGTTTTTCATAAAAATTTGAATCACAAAAGTTGGATTTTGATAGTACAATTTTCTTCTCTTAAATTTTTATCCTAATTTTTTTTAGATCGTTTGATACTCGTCAAATCCTTTGTACAAGTTGATATCAAATATTATTTTTACAACATTTATAAAGTATTTCAGAATAACGTGCAATGCACGTTCGACTTGACTAGCATATATAGATATAGATAGATATATATGTGTGTGTGTGTGTGTGAGAGAGAGAGAGAGAGAGAGAGATTGGGTTGGGTAGGGTGCAGAACATAGTAATAAAAACAGGCTCGGCAAGTCCGATCTGGCCAGAAAACTGACGGCTCGGACCCTTGATCGGGTCGGACATATAAAATTGATAGAAATGCACTTGACTTGGTCAAAATCAAGTTTTGACCGAGTTAACCGGTTATTTACTTGGCTCGATTGACCGTTTTGATTGAGTTTTGAAATCTTTTTACAAAATTTGTTGGTTCAAGGAATTGAACGTTGGCCTCTAAGAAAAATAACGGGTTTCTCACAACTTGAACACAGAGTACTTTAGTATTACTCGTGTGCAAAAACTTATATCTAACTAATGAATCATTTATAGCTTTTATAAAAAAATATTATTTTAAAATTTTTTGGTCCAACGTTTTACTTTATTTTATAGATCTAAATAATTAGTGAAAAATAAATTAAAATTTTTAATTTTGCCCATAAAACAAATTCATATTTTACATTTTTTTTTTTTAAGTTTTTATACAATGATCTACCGGATTATCGGTTGAACCACTAATCCATTGACCTGCTGCATTGTTCGGATCAGTGTCTGATCGAATCTGACAACTATGGATCGAAAGATGAAATGGATGAGTGGGGGTAGGGTGCATATTTCTCTTTTCTTTAATTTCTCTTTGGTTTTTAATTTAATTATTTTAGTATAAAGTCTCAATTTTATCATTTTGAGAAAATAGGTAAAAAATTTATTTTGTGCTCAATTAACAGATTTGTCCTCCAGGTACAATCGAAATAAAAGGTTTTGGACCAGGTACAAAAATGAAAGATTTTGGTATAGTTTGCAACGTTTTGAAAGATTTAAGACCGTAGTTGCAATTCTCCCTTATTTTTTTTTTCATATATTTTAAATTCAATTTATTATTATTTTTTATTTTACTTTTATAACGAGTAGAAAATATTGTAAGATTCACAAACTTTAATATATATATATACACACACACACACACACATACATATAGTGTATTAACATAAAAGAGTTCTGTTTTTACTGAATAATCAAATTTCTTGAAATAAAAATGAAATATATTTTTTAAATTGACAAATCAAACGCATTTTTAGTAATCTTAAAATAGGCCTTTAAAATAGAAAATTGAAAATGAATTCAAAACTAAAAACTCAAACGTGAATCAAACGAACCTAATGTTTTAATTTATTGTTGTATTGATATCAATGTTTTTATATTGTCACTTGTTTGAAAAAAAAAAATTATTTTTATGTCACTGAAATTGTGATTCGAAATCGAAATGGACCACTAAAATAATTTAATATAAAAAATTTCAAACTGTTTTATATGATTTAATTTGAAAATAGGTCAAAACCATCCGTAAGTAGACTGTTAAGTTACCCACTCAAAGAAAAAAAAGAAGAAGTTAAAATTCTTCGAATCTAATGAAAAAGTTGACCCGTTTATTTTCAGTTTAATTTAAAAAAAAATCAAAATTTAAATTAAATTAATGCAAGGAACATTAAATTGACTTTCTTATTTATTAAAAAAAAATATGTTAAACTCCAACCTTGAGGCTCCGGCCCGCCCCTTCCCTAGAGCATCATGGAGGAGGTAAATCGCAGGATGTGCCTCAGCAGGCCAACGTACAAGAGCTGTCGTACTGATACCCAAAAAAATGACTTTCTTATTTATTAAATTATTGACAACTAGGTGTTATTGCACATCACAAGCCTAACAGCATAATAGAGTCCAATTTGAGAAGTATGAATCTACAATCTCAAATTTTCAGCCTTCAAAATTGAGTTAAATGCAGTAACAATTCTAAGAAATGGTACATTCTCTAACTGTAATTACAACAACATTTTCTTCGACGATATTAACTCCGACAATAAGTAGCGCAGACTGCGATTGTGACAACAGTACTGTAGGTGGAGAATCAAACTACTTGTATATCCCCATATTCATACATAGCTTAAGAAATGTCCAACGTTAGGTAGATTTTAATTCAAATTTTAAGATTTTATATTCGCTTTTATGAGAGAGAGAGAGAGAAAAAAAAAAGACTGTAAAATAAACTTTTTAGCTTAGCCAAACATGCACACGAAAAAAGGAAGGAGAAATCATGGAATTCAATAAAAGTGGACTCATGAATCGGTTGACTGTTCTGATATAATTTGATCTTAATGCACATCACTCGCCTAATATAGTCCAATTTTTTAAATATGAATCTAAAATTTGCAATCTTGATTTTTGAACCCACAAAAATTATGTTAACGAGGTCTAAACTGAAAATACTGGTTGTAAAACAATAAAGCACAATCTTTTATAATCAAGTTTCTAAAATATGTAAAGCGTGATAATGTGTTTCGATCAAATATAAAGTATTATCTTTCTATATATAAAAAGTGTCTATGTAACAGAATTTATTGGTTTAACGAAAAATTTAACGAAATTTATTGTTTTAACAGAATATTTTTTTCACCGTTAGTGATGTTTGTCTGTTAGAATTCCATCATTGCCCCCAACTTTGTGCTCTCATTTCAAGACAAAACCTCTCTCTATTTNTAAGCATATACGTGTCTATGCGAACATTTCAAAATAACGCATTCTTTGGATTTTATACATATTTTTCAACTTTTCAAAAATTTGGACAATGTATATTTTTCAACTTTTTTTTTTTTTAAATATTGCTCAAAATCATAAATACTACAATTATTCGGCAATTAATTCCTACAATTATATTAGACATGAAATCGTTTTAAAAAAGAAAAAATCCTAAATATTGTTTGACTCTTTGTAGGATTCTAATTCAATATCAACTTTTTCATCCAAGTCATTTTTTGTGATTTGGGCTAATTTGATTTGTTAAGTTATAAAAATTGACCGAGCTTTAATAGGCTAATTTTGACACAATTCTTAATAAAAATACTTATGCATTTCGACGTTTAAGTGTGCATGTACGGTCAACGAAATGAGTTGATCGCATTATCACGCGCATATCTCGTATGTGAAGCGTTTCGAAAACGCACCGATGATATGCGAGCATATGCATGCATTTTAGAACACTGTTTATAAAAGATACAACAATGATCTCATGAAAAATATTATAGCCTACTTGAGCCCCATTTGATATGAAAATGTATTTTAATAGAGAATGTATGATTAAAAAATACAGAAAATATTGGTTTACGTATGATATTATTTTATTAAGAAATGTGTGATTCAAAATAAAGAGATAGAAAAAATTATTTTGAAAACAATGAGAACCAAACTAGGGCTTCATTGTGACAATAACTATAAGTAACACAATCGACAATTGTAATACATATGATGGAGATATGAACTCTAAGCCATTCGAATCTGCTATGTGCGTGCCTGAAAATTGTTATATGAACTTAGATGGAATTTCCAAAAATAAAATCCACTTCACTTAATATCACTGCAAAAAAGGAGGAAAAAAAGGCACTCAGTTCAACATTTGTCTCGTTTTAGTGCTATTTAAATTATTTCTCAAATCTAGCTTGTCTAAAGCAATGAAGTCGAAATAAGAAATATGAAAAAATACAGAACTACGAATGTTTCAAGATATACTTTCAAAAATAAGAAATTTGCGAAAAAGTTTAAAAAATTAGGTGGCCGCATTGATATCAATTTTACAACTCATTAATTAATTAAATAGGTCAATTTCATACTAACACATAATTCATGATCACATACGAGTCACAAATCGCACAATGTCTCATAGTCATGGTCACAAAGTACAAATTGTGAGTCACAATTACAACATTAAAACAAATTACACATTTTTAGGTCGCATATTATTTATTAGTCACCTCCTATCCATTTTATTGTCGCAAATTACTAAAATAATTTGTCACAAAATGCAATTTGTCACATCGTACTCCCCACCATTTACACCACCACCAACAACCACGACAATTTCTTCAAATCCTCCATCACTTTCACTTTCACCACACTACCACCTATACCTACAACCAACAACATAGACACGCACAACTAGAGATGTAGTGTCGCCACGACCATTGCACCACCAATCCAACATAGACACATAATTTTGCACATCGCAACACCTCGATTGTTGTAGATCGCTTGCTTTCGCTCAACAACGTTAAGCAATGCTAGAGATTTCACACCATTACACACACGTCGATAGATTTAACAAAGGGGACATATTTCAGAGGCAAGATTTGATGACATAACTTTGAGTAAAAGGCACGACCTAACGACGACGGTCACCATAGACGATGCAAGTGAATGAGTACATATCTTATGCGTTGATCCACCATCGGGTGTGTGAGGGAAAAGCGATGTCCGATTTTTGGTGATGGTGGCCGAAGTTGGCCGGTAGAGGCAAAGTTCATGGGTATGGTAGTTAGAGAGAGAATGGAGAGAAGATCGTATAGAGAGAAGGCCACAGTTATGGTGTCAGGCATGCTTGTGGTGGTGGGGTGTGGAGGGAGTGGGGTGGGGGTGTTTCTGATTTTTGAAAGAATTTTTTTTTTTTTTTTTTACTCAAACATATTTTTTGATAGAACCCATCATCGAGGACAACTTTGATAATTTAAAATAAGAATGCGATGAAAAAAGTTAAAAATATAAATGTAATAACGAGTAAACATTATGAATATTTTACATAATTAAAATGTACTATGAATGTATTCTCAAGACTAATCATTTACTGAANTTATCATCATGATAATAAATTATTAATCATATAACAATTTATGTGGAATAATGAGATTAAACAACTCAATTTATATAAGAGAGGGAGAAGTAGAAAGAGAAAACTGTGATTGATAATGAACTGACATATTATTATTCATTTAACATCTTGATATAAATAGCTTTATTTAATTTTTATTTTTATGAGAAACGAGTATACAGTTTATTGAAAATTCCACAGCCCAGTATAGAGAGTAAAACGGTGTCGTTTAGGAGTTAAATCAATGACATTAAAATTGGGGATCGTTGAGCACCGATTAAAATTCAATTAAAATTGAAAATATAATTGCTTTCACCCATCTAACGATAACAATAACACTAATTTTTTAATTTTAATCCCAGGAGCTCTGGGTAAACTTGAAACTTGGAATCTCCTTTTAGCGTCTCTCCTCTCTCTCTCTCTCTCTACTGTAATAGGGAAGTCGAAGGTAGTCGAAACCCTAATCTCTTTCTATGTTATTGATTTTTTACTAACAAGAATCCTATAATTTTTCGGATATTAAGCATTCTAATTGATTTTGTATTAACTGCGGAATAAAATTGAACTTTCAGCGATCTAGGTTTACAATATGACAACCGCAGCCAGACCCACATGGGCACCTGCCAAAGGTGGGAATGAACAAGGGGGAACTCGAATTTTCGGTCCATCTCAAAAGTATTCTTCCAGGGACATTGCTTCTCACACTACCTTGAAACCTAGGTTCGTTTTTTTTCAATTTTTGCAGACTTTATGTTCATTAGTTTTCCTTTATGTTACGCGCTTGGAATTTATGTATGCTTAATCGCTAATACTCTGAAACGTTTTATTGATGGTTTAGTGTGAATTAGTATTTTGTGGTTAATGAGGCCGTTTCTTTTGTTGTCTATTTACCCAAGTGATGTGAATTTTGTCCCCTCTGATCATGGCGAGATCAAATAAATAGCTTATAAGGAAAAAATTGTGAGAAACTGTGCCCATGTTAGTTTTTGCTGTCATTGCTAAGCTTTACGCGCAGTTCTTCCAGAATGTATAACTGGGCCTGCTGTAGATCTTAATTGAAGAGAAGAATGGACGACTTTAAAACGATCAAATGATAATCTTTGTAGTCTAGACGTTAGATTCTTTTTTCTAAATTAGAAACATGGGTTCGATATGGCTTTGAAAATCTCAAAATAAATTCTCTCCCATCTCACCTCGAGGAAATTTGGAAGATCCTCTGTGGACTGCACTCCATAGCCATTCGTTAATTTGCTGCTTTCCAATGTGTATTTTTTATTTGTCTTGCTATACACACATGAAACAGATTGCTGTGTACATTACTTTTGCATCGAACGTATAAGTTTGATTTTGGTCACCTATGCTGGGGAGTGAGGCTTTAGTTTTTTGTTGCGAAACATCAGTGTTGAATGTTATGACCTTTTCTTGTCTCGCCTCAGTCCACAGTAATTATAATTTTAGTTCATTATTCTTTTTTATCTTATTAGTTTCTATACATCATTTCTGCATATTATGTGGCAATGGCTGTTAGAAAGTATTCATATTTTTATTGCCATTCGTACAGAAGGGAAGGACAAGACACACAAGATGAGCTACAAAGGAGGAATCTTAGAGATGAATTGGAGGAGCGGGAGAGGAGACATTTTTCATCGAAGGGTAGGAATCGTTATCTTGTCCCAGAATTTTTTTGTTGATTTTGTATGAGTATGCCACTTGTATCTTATGTTGCAGAGGATAGAGATCGTAGAAGAGGAGGTCACCTTCTTTTAGAAGGTAAATGATACATGCTTGACTCACTTTTAGAATGAAACTACTTGGAATTAAATTTTTTTCTTGCACTTTTTGATCAGCTAACAGCATCTTTGTTACAGGTTCTAAGAGAGAAGTTGAAGATCGTATTGTTCCACATAATGTGGATGCGGACGATGCGGATGTGGGTGTCAAAAGTGATGATAGGTCTGCATTATTCCCCATTTTCAATATATTTTGTCACTGCCAACTGTACTTCCCACATACATAGCTTGATTTGGCGATAAATTGCAGTGTATTTATTTTTTTAATCTCTTTTCATTAATTATTGTGATATATGGGTTCACTGAAAAATTGTTTACCCTGTGGCTAGTGAGGATGACGATGAGGATGATGATGAGGATGATGAAGAAGCTCTTTTGGCTGAACTTGAACTTATAAGGAAGGAAAAAGCTGAGCAGAAACTACGAGAAGTAAGTTGTTAAATACTCTAGTTTCTCATTGTGGGTTTATGAGTATTTTCTGATTGTGGGTTTATGTTTTTTGAGTTCTTGTTCAAGTGTTTAACTTCACTTGGTGAACATAATTGAAATTTTTGGTATTTGCTAGAGGAATGTTGTGATTATTCTTCGAGAAGGTTGCATGGTACTCTTAGTATTATCAATTTGTTGATATCATCCACTGGATTTGCCATTAAGCTGATAGTTGGGTTGCTATTAAAATTTAAAATGACTGTGCCAACTATTGATTAATCTATGGCTGTTGCCCTTTTCATTAAGGATGTATTTCATGCTTTCGGCAGGAACGACAGAAGCAAGAAGAAGAGCTGCAAGCCAAAGAGGCAGAATTGTTGCGTGGAAATCCTCTGCTAAATAATCCGGCTTCCTTTAGTGTAAAGAGAAGGTATAGTATGCTGTCAATCTTTTGTGCTTAGTCACATGCTATTTTATTTATATTGTATCATATTGTTACTTAATTCGTCTGTACAGATGGGATGATGATGTGGTTTTCAAGAACCAGGCCCGAGGTGAAACCAAAATTGCAAAACGCTTTATCAATGATACTATCAGGAATGATTTCCACCGGAAGTTCCTCCAAAAGTACATGAAATAGCGCAGCTATTTGAGTAAGATACCCAGAGATGTGAGCCAAAAGATGTAATGAACAAAAGAATAGTCTCTGCTTGAATGTATGAGAAAACTTTGAATGTGCTCAATTTGTTCTAATTGCTGTTTACTTGCGGAAAAGTTTGCACTGTAATTTTCGTTTATGTGGATTATTTGTGTTCTATTATAATGGTTTGTTATGCATTAAGTTGTTATTTCTCTTGAACCCACATGCCTTGTCAGCTGAATGGTGGGTTGTATTAAAAGATTATAAATCAAAATCAGAATTTTAGAAAATTTTGATAAAAAGAAGTTGATGAAATTTGTAGTTGAAAAATTGTGGATCCGATAACATGTACGATTAAAATTAATTGTTGACTTTAATTTAAAATTTTAATTAGAAAACATTTGATCTATACAACATATTATCAACAATTCTACTTTCCAAACATTGCAGGCACTAAGAGTGCTTGATTGACCTTATTTTTCATGAAAAATGTCATTTTTCTATTCAAATTTTTTACTTTTGAAGTGTTTGATTGATAATTTTTTTTATTGAATATATTCTCACTTTCGGTCATGTGACTTTATTTTCATTTATTTTTCAGTTAATTCACCTTTTTTTTTTGTCTCATCTACCCACAAATAAAAAATGAACAAGTATAATGTTTTTTAGGTTGAAAACTAAATCAATCAAATACATTTAATTAATAATTTTCATACAAATAAGTCTAGACAATCGAATTGTTTAGAATTTATTTTTTTCAATATAAATTTTATATTCGCAGTCAAACGCACCTTAAATATTTTTTTTTTTTTTGGCGTACACAAATGTATGCAAAGCCCTGGCTTAGAGCACCCAAACTTCTTGTACAAAACAACAACAATAATCAACTTGAAACTTCGCAAGAACTTGAATGACTATTTTTTAGATTAACTTTGCCAATCAAAGTATCAACGGAATGACGCCGTTAGGTAAACAAATCTTCGATGGATTATTAAGAACTGGAAAGGCGAAACAAATTGATCAGAGAAGAATAATGGAAGAATCATAAGGGATATTGCTAAACTCGATGGTGGCTAACTCGGAGGTTTCGATTCCACCCGACGTGTCATCAGTCGTTGACCTTACTCCGATTACCCAATTCTTTATTGAGCCGTGCTATAGGTCCCGGCTCAATGACCGGGACCTTGGACAGGGCGCCACACCCTGGAAAAGGTCCCGGTCATTGAGCCGGGACCTTTGGCTTTTCCCTTCTTCATCTGCTCCCACTCGCTCCACTCGATTGACCTAGCCATAGGTTGTCATTTCCTATGTCATCGATAAGGATTCAATGGCTACTCGAGTAAAGATCTGTATGGAGCTTGCTTCCACCTTATTTAAGTCTAGTAATTTTAAAACAAATAAAGTTTTATTGAACAAAATTACAATAAGAAATAAGGGTTATTATTAATTATAAAAATCGAGAAAAGTATTTTTCTCAAATAAAAATTAAATAAGTATTTTTTTTCTCAAACAAAATTAATTTCTACTTATTTTGAGTAGGCATAGCCAAACAAGCACTCGATCAGGACCTACTGAAGTCCAAAGAGGCGCTTGTTCTTGACTAGGAAGAGAGAGAATTATCAAGGACGCTTGTTCATGTTGACGTTCTTTTATTTTCCGTTACATATAGTTGGTTGCTGGGTTCTTATTTTTATTTTTTGCTCTGTTTTCACTACTCTTGCGAAATTGAAATTTTCTTCTGTTGCGGGTAGTAAATGCTTCAATTGGTGCTATTTATGTCATTTGTCTTATCCAATTGAGACGAATGAAAACTGGGTCGGGCTTCTAGGTTTATGTGAGGCCATGCATTGGGCCCATGCCAATGGTTACATTATAACCCAACATTCGAAAAGCCTACTGAAAAAGCCTTTCCTTCTCCGCTATAGAAAGTGTGAATCCTACAAATTGACCTAAAACCTTAAACCCTGAACCGGTTACCAGCTTCAAAGTCGCCATTTTTTCTCTCTACACGCAAAGCTCTGTTTTTACAGTACGTTATTCAAGAATCTTTCTTAATTTTCTATTTTATTACTTCTATCTTTTGCGTTGCAATTTTGCTATATTAACACCCTCCAACTTCTGTTTCGTGTTGTTGAATCTGTTCGTATAGTTTAGCATAAAAGATAGCTTTCGTTTGTATTATAATATGGATTTATCGTGCATCTCCCTGTACTGTTTTTTTTTTTTTTTGTTAGAATGAGAGGAAGCAGTAAGCCCGTGTGCACCACAGCATAGTTTCACCGGCTCTGCCCTGATTTTGCCAGCTCGTAATCTTCGCTTTGTGTCCTTCCTTATCTTTGTTTTTGCTTTTTTCCCCTTCTCTTCTCTGCCTTGGCACCCTCCTTCAAACTTTTATGAAGATTCAGGGGAAAGTTTAAATGTTCGAGTTCGCTGGTTATAATGATTTTTCTCCTTATATTCAGCAACCGTTCTTCCTACAAACCGGTCAAAGCCCAGCACGAACTTGTCAATGTCCAGTTGACCCGAGTTCAACCATCCTGATGAAAATTTTATACTCGCAGATGATATTGAGGAATTGAACGACAATTCTCTGCTATCAAATTGGAGCCTTTTCCCACTAGGCCACGTGAATTGTTGTGTAAAGTCGGAGCTAAATTTATGTAATAATACTTTATTTGATATTTTCTTCCCCTAATTAATTTATTTAAAATCTTAACTTATTTAACTTGTATGAAAAAAGTCAGTTCATATGATTTAAAGATTTCAAGTAGGACATATTAATTTCAAACTTTTAATATTAATATATTAAATTTCAATTCAAAAAAATATATTTTGATTAAACTATGAATCCGAAAATGACCCATTGGTTGAATCACTGACATGCTGACATTGATACTTGGCAATGATAGGTTGGCTTCTAAAAACTATGGGAATATACAGATCTTTGCTCAAATTACAAATTGTTGCTTGAATCTATCTAAATTTGTGCAAATGATATTAGTTTTCTAAGTTGATAGAAAAATATGCATTTGTGTCTTGTGCTTCACTTTGAATGAAGCTCATGCATCTCACTTTATGCTTTCTATGTGATGCCTGTACACATTTAATAACTCACTAATTTGGAAGATGTGAACAGG
Organism: Fraxinus ornus; assembly: GCA_903798235.1. Classification (NCBI taxonomy): domain Eukaryota; kingdom Viridiplantae; phylum Streptophyta; class Magnoliopsida; order Lamiales; family Oleaceae; genus Fraxinus; species Fraxinus ornus. The sequence continues at coordinate 61,903 of CAIGRF010276684.1, forward strand.
CGAATGATTGTAATTAGGTTTAATATTGTCAACTCCATGGGGTCCATAATTCTATATTATAGTTTCTGAAATATTGGAATCATTCTAATTGTTGATCAGTTGGCATGTGCATTGATGATTATGAACTCTTTCAAGTTACCATTTTAAAAATGATATTTAGGTAGTTTTTGTTGGGTTTAATGTCATTTCAGAAGCTCCTTGTGATTTTTCTCTGTAATATAATAGGTAGGGTACCTTTTTTTTTCACATGCTTATCAACTTAATATTTTATGTGAAGCTAACATTTTTATATGGAAATTCTTTGTAGAGTAATGGCAGGTCCCAAAAATAAAATGAAAACAAAATCACAAAATAATCCTTCTAGAAAGAAGTCAAAGAAAGTACTTCTAGCAAAAGAACCAGAAAAAGAAGACCTCTTTATTGATTCTGATGGAACAAATGAAGAAGTAGAAGAACACCTAGAATCAGATGAAGAAGAACAGGAATTCAATTCGGAATTGGATATGTCATCAGATGGGGATGATCCGTTTGCTGATGATATTCTCAAAGGAAGTGATGATGAAGGTATCCTGTTTCCATTGGAATTTTATATTGAGGTTTTATCTCTTCTCGTTAACTTATCACATTTGCCATTGGATAATTTGTTTAGAGGTGGGTACAGATGTAGGTTCAGATTCTGATTCAGATTCTGATGCTTCTGATATTGAGACAAAAGCAAGAGCAATTGATGAGGAAAAGGCAAGGGTAGAAGAAGAAGCAGAAGCTGAATTGCAGCTCAACATTAAGGAAGAGGCCGATGAGTTCCGATTACCAACCAAGGAGGTTTAGTTTATCGATATTACTGCATTGCTTTTGTGAGTTTTATTGTTATTCATTGGAGGCAAACTTTTTGCCAAGTTAAATTTGAACTGTTTCTGCAAATACACAGGAGCTTGAAGAAGAAGCCCAAAGACCCCCGGATCTTTCGAATCTCCAAAGAAGGATAAAAGAGAGTAGGTTCATTTTCTATTGAAATTCTTAATTATGTTTTCATTTTATATTGAAATTCTTTAATCTGTTGTCATTTCTGTTTTCTTTTACCAAGTAAAGTCCTCTGGATTTGGTTGATCTTTTTCAGTTGCACGAGTCCTTACGAATTTTAAGTCTTTGAAGCAAGACGGAGCAACACGAAAGGATTATGTTGATCAACTTAAATTGGATTTAAGTTCATACTATGGATACAACGAGTTTCTAATTGAAGCTTTGGTTGAGGTTATTTGTCAATTTGTGAATAGTCAACTTGTTTTGGTTTCATTTTCTGTTTTTTTTAGTGCTGAAGCTGCATTTACATGTGGAATTTTTTGATTTTTAATCTATATTCAGATTTTTCCAGTTGTTGAACTTATGGAACTCATTGAAGCTTTTGAGAAGCCTCGTCCAATAAGTCTTAGAACAAACACCCTGAAGGTGAATTGATTTTTTCTTCTTTTAATGATTTGGTTTGTTACCCATGCTAATGGTCCTTTATCAAGGTCCTTCATCAATCCCACTATGTTGTTAGACTTTCCTTTTGTTTGAATTCAGTCTCGCAGGAGGGACTTGGCTGGTGTGCTTTTGAACAGAGGAGTCAACCTCGATCCATTAAGCAAGTGGTCAAAAGTAAGAGTTACTATATGTTTATTGTTTCTGTATCTGATTGTTTTTGATTTCTTGTGTATCATTCGGTTCTGTTTTCAAGTGATAGTATATGTGTTTTTTGTAGGTTGGCTTGGTTGTGTATGACTCACAAGTGCCTATTGGGGCCACTCCAGAGTATATGGCTGGGCATTATATGGTATCTTCTTATCCTAGAATTTATAATCTTAGTTTTAAATTATATAATTAAAGTTGACAGTCTATTCGTTAACAGCTTCAAAGTGCTAGCTCTTTTTTGCCTGTAATGGCCCTTGCTCCTCAGGAAAAAGAAAGAATTGTAGACGTGGCGTAAGTATTTGTTAGTTATCACATGTTCCAATTTTTGTCCATCTTTGCTTAGCCTGTTCTATCTCTATTAGCCCTTTTAAGTTGTGTGGCCACCCTTTCTTTCTTAATTCTTTTATGCAATCTCGAATGCTTTTCTTTTTTGCATGTCCCTATTTGAACTGATCCTATTTTGCTATGTATATTTAGCTCATGTTTGAGCTTCATTCCCAAATATTCATTTTTCCTCGAACTCATGTTCAACCACATATTCTCCCAATCAAATAATTTTACTCGTGAACACATAACTTTTTCCACTTTTTAACCTACATTCTCCAAAAAAAAATCACTATACAAAATCTATTACCTAAAAATTGGAGCTCAAACATAACCTTAATTATTTTGAGTAGCTTATGCAACTGTGGGGTAAAGGATGAATTAAAATTTTCCCGAAGAGTTTGAATCAGTTGAAATTCGTAGTCCTTTGTCTTATATTATGTTGCTGAGAATTTATATCCCATATATATCTCCATTAGGTTGAAATTTTATGCTTTTAAGCATGCTTGCAAGAGGATGGTTGATGAGCACATGTTGAAATTGCTGTTTGAGTGCTAAAACGTATTTGTATTTCATGTGAAATAGTTGAAATTTTCCCCATTTTGACACACTTTGTGCGTATAGGGCTGCTCCTGGTGGTAAAACAACTTATATTGCCGCGCTAATGAAAAACAGTGGTAAGTAGCTAATTTGTGGTTACTCCCACTTCTAGTGTTGTAGGTCTATAGATGGAAACACGAGAAGGTTTTCTTGACTTCTAATTTCTTCTTTATTACATGAATGATTAATCAATGAACATGGCACTTACATCGTTTTTGGGCTAGCTAGCCATGTTATTTTGCATCTTCCATCGACCCCTTGTCTGGGGCTATACCTATAATCTATCAGAGCCTCTCCTGGTTCTTGTTTTCATTTATTTTTATCTATTCAAAAAGTTTGATTGTAATAATGATAATTCAAATGTTATAATTCAAAATGTTCTTATTTTTGTTTCGTGTGTTGTGGTAAGAAAGGGGAGGCGGGGGATTGAAACATGTGATTATATGGAGCATAATATAGATTTACTTGTAGAAGTTTTCAAGGTGGCGATTGGCATAGAATTGATATATTTTTGCACTACATATGCAAACTTTTCATGTTCTTTTTCTTTTATTATGAAATCTATTTGACTCAAAATTCATATTATATTTGCTAGGAGTACAATGATTGCAAACTCATGTTATAAACTGCATGCCCAGTTTAGTCAAATTGTTAGATCTATATAAACAACGCATTAAGCATGCAAATTTACTACTGCAAGTTTCAATATTTTTTTTTTTATTCTGTTAACATGGTTTCTCCTGGAAAAAGGTATCATTTATGCAAATGAGATGAAGGAGTCAAGGCTCAAATCCCTTACTGCAAATTTACATCGCATGGGGGTAACAAACACCATAGTTTGTAACTATGACGGGAGGGAGGTAGGATCATTCCTCAATCCTCATTGTTCCTGGAATTTCTTCAAAAGATTTGAGACTCAATTGTGTTTTACTGGACAACCAACATCCTTCTACTATAATGCTTGGTGTGATGCCAATTTTCTTGTTGAAATAAGATAATCTCTGTCCACTATTTTGTGGCAAAAACGATCCCTGAAGTATTATTTCAAAGGCTTTGAGCACCAAGAAGAAACGGAAGAAATTAATACTATTGCGTAGCTTTCCTATTTTCTCACATTTCCAATCAGGATTTTATAATTTTTCTTATTATTCTTGCTTTCATTTATAATTGTATCATGGTTACATTCTGGTCGATCTAACATCTTTCTATTTCTTTATAAATCAACTTTAGCTGCCAAAAGTTTTGGGCAACAACACAGTCGATAGGGTTCTGTTGGATGCTCCTTGCAGTGGCACTGGGGTATGCGACCAAGCTTAATTTTGAATTTCCATGAAAGATTCATTTTTTACTCATCGTAGGACAAATTTTGAAATGGCTAATCTCATTTAGGTCATATCTAAGGATGAGTCCGTGAAAACCTCGAAAAGTGCTTTAGATATACAAAATTGTGCCCATTTGCAGAAGGTATGGATTCTTGTCATGGTGTGGATATGTTTTTACATCCCAAAAGTTACATTTTAGCACAAATTTCAGAAGGAAATCATTTTTCTAATATTTGTGGCCTATGCTTAACCACGAGCCATGGAACTTTGAAGAATAATTAGGAAATACTAACATAACTCCAGCAGTTTCTAAATACTATGATAAATGTGCTGTGGACATTTTATTGGAATTAGGGATTAGCAGGTATTCTTGTAGTAAGACACCCCTGATGTTATTTTGTTGTCTGGGGTGTTATTGTATGTAGTTAATGGTTTTCTAACAAACTGGCAGTTCTTGCTTCTTTTCAAGTTTCTCCACAATATAATTTTATCAAAGAAAACCTTTCAAATCTTGTAGTCTTTAATTCCTACGTACGTGTCTTCTGCTCGTGGAATGTCACCTGTCTTTAAAATTGTCTGCAGCAATTAATACTTGCAGCAATAGACATGGTCGATGCCAATTCAAAATCAGGGGGATACATTGTTTACTCCACATGCTCCATAATGGTTGCTGAGGTTTGTTACATTTTCTTTTCACGAGTTCTCAAATGTATTCCGTTTCTTCTTTCTGAAGCCTGGCATTTGCAGAATGAGGCGGTTATAGATTATGCACTCAAGAAGAGGGATGTAAAACTTGTGCCTTGTGGACTTGATTTTGGGCGTCCAGGGTATTACCTAGCTATAACTCATGTCCAATCATCATTGCTATTGCATTATTTACAGGCTGACAACATTTCTTTTGTTTTCTAGATTTATTCGCTTCAGGGAACACCGCTTTCATACGTCGTTAGAAAAGACGCGACGTTTCTATCCCCATGTTCACAACATGGATGGATTCTTTGTGGCAAAGGTATGCCTTGTTATGGAGAATGAACTGAATTGTTTTGGTTTTTAGTTAGTTGCCTATTATGCGCTTAGAGCTGGGCTTGTGTTATTTACTCCATTGAGTCAGGGCAAGTTGTTTTAGTTACTGTCAAATATTTATACTACATGATAATACAGGCAATAGGGACACTGTTTATAGTACATTTGGGGGTTGAAATGTAAATTTATTCAACTTTTGAGTAACGTTTACACCAGGGACTGGATGTGAACATTATAGGTTCTTTGCACACTGTCATATCCTCATCCCATGTAATATTACTGTAGAAATCCCGAGATTAAGGGATTGATTTGTATTGATTGTATTTGATTGTGTCACCTTATTTAGAGTAGGCAATTTTCCTTCTTTATGTTTAGTAAGTTACCTTGTTAGTTCCCTCTCCTTTACTATATATTGGAGTTGTATGATTGTAATTAAAGTAGAGAAAAAGAATATAAAAGTCTTTTATATTCACGTTCCAATTTACATGGTATCAGAGCTAGGGATCAATCAACCTAGCTACCCATGACAAAAAACAGTAAAGACTCCACCGTCTCAGGAGGATCTCGGAACGAAACTGAGATCCTATCTCCTAAAGGCTCCAACAACACCGACAATTCTTCATTTCAATTCACTGTCGAAAAATTGAACGGAAGAAACTATAGGGAGTGGGCCCAATCTATCAAATTAATAATTGAAGGCAAAGGGAAGCTTGGATATCTCACCGGCGATTCAAAAAAACCAACAGAGGCGACCCTTCTACAAAAATGGAAGTCAAAAAACTCATTAATAACTGCCTGGCTCGTCAATTCTATGATTCCATCAATAGGTAAAACCTACCCATTCCTACCAACAGCGAAGGAAGTCTAGGAGGCAGTAAAGGAGACATACTCCGATGGAGAAAACGCCTCACAAATCTTCGAGATAAAGACTCGATTATGGCAGACCAAACAAGGGGAGAGAGAGGTCACATAATATTTCTTGGAGATGACAAACCTATGG
>CAIGRF010276684.1:88155-100531 GCA_903798235.1 Fraxinus ornus
TTGAATCCCTCGAAGAGATAAGTCTCTGATCTGTATTCTATTTGTTGGCTGAACTCTTGTAACCTTTCATTGCCAGTTTGAAGGCTGTGTAGTGCAACCGAGCTCAACAGGGGATTAGGTTTATACCGAACCTCTGGGGTTTCGGCCGAAAAATCTGTTGTGTTCATTTTATTTTCTGCAGATTAAATTTACGTTGATTAAATTCTTTGTATCTTGGTTCTAATATCTGTGGATCTGGGCTTTTCAACAAACATCACCATTTCATTTTCGAAAACGTTCAGTCAACTTCTCTCGGAATGAATCAAATGCATAGATGAAACATTAGTATTTGTAAATTGTTGGGTTGTTTATGTTGTTATTATTTTTTTTGCAATTCTATATATATTTTTGCTGTAATAAGATTAATGAATTATAGTTTTGCAACCAAATACTTTGATGGAAAATCGAACAAGTTTTGGGTAATATTACGATAATAGAATATGCATATTTTTTTGGCTTGTTGGAGTGGATTTTGTTTCTATGAAGTTTCTTTGAAAGTGTGTGTTGCTTGTTTGAATATCTGGTCATGTGACGCAACGCTTATTTTATAGATTTGGAATGAGAAACTATCACCCCAGCTAATCCAATTGGGATCCCTAATCGGGAGAGACAGGCGAAAACTCTCCCACCCCCGAAAGGTTCATCATGCAGAAAGATTCTATAAGAAGGTAGGCGTCCTTAGTCAACTAATGAATGGAACTGCATCTACCCCAGGGAAATGAAATATAAGGCGAACATTGTTCCTTAAACAATGTGATATCTTACATCAAGTAAATACTTAACCCTTCCTCCTCATACTAAGACTATTGTATAACGCTGCACTTCCGATATTAAAGCTCATCTTGAGACCAAGAGCGAGTGTCCAAGTACATGGGAAATTCATTATACGTACAATGAATCTGTGATGCTCGGACTTGACATTTCAGTCGGCATACTCGTGTCGACACGACACAACACGACATGAGTATGAGTATGAAATATGGGACGCATCCTTCAATTTTTAAGTGGATATGACAATGGTAATTAATTATGTTATTTCTAACTTTTATTTTAACTTCGTGCTTTTGTCATGTAAATTTATGTTTTTTTAGTGTTTTAGAATTTTATTATAAATTTCTAGTTGGTTTTAAATGATATGTTCTGTATTTTAACAATTTGTCACTTAATTATTATTTAAATTTTTACATATGAATTTTTGGAAAAAGAAAAATTGAAGTGTAAAGATGTACCCACGTACCCGTGTCCGAAATTTAGACTCTTTGTAGCTATGTCCCCGTACTACATTTTAGAAAATAAAAGATCCGATACTTAGATGCATACCCATATTCGATACTTGTATTCAAGTCCGGGACTCATAGCAGAGAATAAAACATTCTATATTGAACAAACCAATGCAACATCAAGCTAATAAGCAAAGTAAAAACAACTGCAGCAGAAAATTATCAACTAAACAGGTGAACATGCATCCTATATGAAGTTGTAGTATAGTTTAAAATCTCTGGTACTAACTAATGAAACACATTAAATATGTTTGCTAATCAGTTTAAAGATAATTAGTGGTAAAAAATGGTTTGAGAGCTACTCTTTATCAAAATCATTTGTATGGATTCTCAAGAAGAGTGGAGTTTGGTGAAGTTGGATGGATTCATACTTCATTGATTGATTCTTTTCATTTTATATACTTAGAGCATGTTTGGTTAGGCTTTAAAATTTGACTTCCTATAAGTAAATATGTAAGTTCTAGAATAAATAATTGTCACTTTTGAAAACAGAGATATATACTTTCTTAGACGAGCCAGTATTGCCTAGATCGAATCGTTTCGATTTCACATCTTAGCTGGGAATGGGAGGGGAAATGTCCTTTTTTAGGTACTTTCGGAAACAGTTCTAGTGGAGACGGAGAGGGGCTTATAGTTCAAAGGATTATAGCATGTGGCTACGAACCAATCAGGGGTTGGAATCCCTCCTCGTCCACAACCGACCCAAAAAGGGAAGTACATTTTTCCTCTAGGGGTAGGAATATTCGAATGGTGGAAAGGAAATTCCTTTGATTTCATGTTGTATTTGAAGATTGTTTTCCTTTCTATCAATTGCAGATACGAGTATGCAACCTCAATATTGGTAGCTTTACATTAAGAGTTATATGCAACAGTACTCATTGCCAGTACAAGTAGGTGAAAAGAGAGTAATTGTGGCACGACCTCGATCTTGTCATCTACAAAAATGCATACTGGCCATTGGCCAGGATTGTCTCACACTTACATAAATGTTGAACCCCACCCTTGAGGGCCCCCACCTGCCCTGCCCTGGCCTTGGTGAAGGAGGTAAATCGCAGGTTATGCCTCCAATGGTACATGGTGGAAGGCTGCTTGTACACTTGTACTTACCCAAGGGTCAAATCCATATTTCAGGATTTGAATCCTTGACGCGACAGCCTCAAGCAAAGTTAGAGCTTTTCCACCTTTCCCTTTTACCAATTGGAGATGTGCCATGGGGGCTGTCTCACACTTTCAAAAAAAAAAAAAAAAAATTGTCTTTTTGGCACTCAATTTACAATTTTTCAAATTGAACAATTAAGTCAAAATCGCATGTACCCTATTATTTGATCGACCTAATTCTTGTCTTGTTTTGAATTTATGGTGAGTTCTTTGAGAAGTCAATCCTCGTTTAAAGGTGTGTTTGAGTCACATTATTTTAAAAGAATGTATTCTGGAATAGTAGATTGATGGAGAATGTGTGGTTGAAAAAGAAGGAAAAGTTACTGACGTGATAGAAAATATTATTTTATTGAAAAATGTGTAGTTGAAAAAGAAGGAAAAGTTAATGATCAAAATGAAAGGAATGACGAGTTTTGTTACATAATTGAAAGATTAGTGATATATTTTGCTAGAAAAGGTTAAGGGTAGATTTGATATATTTTAAAGAGATTGAGGATTGAAAGAACAAATTTCCCAAAAAATTTAACTAACCAGAAATAACGTCAAAATTTATATCGAAATTTGTTTATATTCACACAGTGCAATACAATTTTAGGGCTCTCTTTTGATAATTCCAAAACCGTTTGTACATTTTCCACTACCATTGCTCCCAGCACCGATCACAATGGCCGTACGCTGTCAATCTCCGTTGCAGTTGAAGCTCCACAACATATCGACCACGAACTCCACCACGCTGCCACACCCCACCATCACTTTCTTTCCCAAATCCCACCTCCAATCGTCCCTCAAATTCAACCTCTCCATCTCAGCAGTTCCTAAATCTGTGGCCGTCACAGCCGAACCCGAACCCGTTTTCACCTCCGTCAAGTCTTTCGCCCCAGCTACCGTTGCCAATCTCGGGCCGGGTTTCGACTTCCTGGGCTGCGCCGTTGACGGAATCGGAGATTATGTTTCCCTTCGGGTCGACCCGAATGTGCACCCTGGTGAGGTATCCATTTCTGATATATCAGGTGCCGGTTCTAAGCTCAGCAAGAACCCACTTTGGAACTGTGCAGGTATTGCAGCCATTGCCGTTATGAAGATGCTTAAGATTCGATCTGTTGGGCTTTCCCTTTCCCTTGAGAAAGGCCTTCCCCTCGGCAGTGGCCTCGGCTCCAGCGCCGCCAGTGCTGCCGCAGCTGCTGTAGCTGTAAATGAATTGTTTGGTGGGAAGTTATCTGTGTCCGAGCTCGTCCTTGCCGGGCTTGAATCGGAATCGAAGGTGTCTGGTTATCACGCAGACAATGTTGCTCCCTCCATCATGGGAGGATTTGTTTTAATTAGAAGCTATGATCCTCTGGAATTGATGCAGTTGAAATTTCCCCATGAAAAAGACTTGTTTTTCGTTCTTGTTAATCCAGAATTTGAAGCTCCCACGAAGAAAATGAGAGCTGCATTGCCACCGGAGATTACAATGTCCCACCATGTGTGGAATTGCAGTCAAGCAGGGGCATTGGTTGCATCGGTGTTGCAAGGGGACCTCAGAGGCTTTGGCAAGGCACTGTCATCGGACAAAATAGTGGAGCCGAGGAGAGCGCCATTGATTCCAGGAATGGAGGCTGTGAAGAAGGCTGCAATTGAGGCTGGTGCATTTGGATGCACAATTAGCGGGGCAGGCCCCACTGCAGTGGCCGTGACAGATGATGAGGAGACTGGCCGAAAAATAGGGGAAAGGATGGTGGAGGCTTTTTTGGATGGGGGGAATTTGAAGGCCTTGGCTATGGTCAAGCAACTTGATAGAGTTGGTGCTAGGCTTGTTAGTAGTATTCCCAGATAATATTGCTGACAATAACTGAGGGTATGTTGAACATTGTAATTGCAGTTTCCTTGGCTGCTAAAGAGCTGTCTTCTGATCATGCCATCCGTTCATGGTTTACTTCCCATTTTTGGACTATCAATAAGATTATCAATTGTCATTAAGGCAGTTTCTAAAGTTTTTACATTTGTACTTCACATTCTGGATGTTTCTAGTGATTTCTTCGATACATGCATGTGTTAACTTCCAACCTCCGAAGTGTGATAATAGTTTGGATATTGCAGTTTGTAACATCTTAAAGTTAAGAATGAAATAATATGGAAACGGAAATAATATGTAAACTTATCCACTGGAAAGAAAACAAGGATATTTTCTTTGTAATTTTCAAGTCACTCTCTCTATATGTTTCTGAATTGGTCTAGAGCTGCTAGGTGGGTTTTGCTTTACTATACTCCTATGTGATTTGTCCTTTAGCAGCGAGTCTTAGGTGGCATTTTTGCCATCACTGTTGATGGAATTTTACAGGAGCTGCATCTTTGTTCAAGATCTGGTTCTTTAGTTTTCATGGACCCTTACCCTTTTTCACTTGTTTATATCCTCTATTTTGTGTTTATTGTTTGCTGTGTGGTGGTTCTTGACTCCAGATTCTCTTAGAAATTGCATTGTATTCTATTTATACATTTGAGTCTCTTCTTGAAACTTGGCCTTCATTTAAGCAACATTCCTCTTTTAATAGTTAAGCTTCTAACGGTAAAAAGATTGCATTTTGAGGTTAAAAAAAGTGATATTTTCTTCCATCATGATTTGGAATATTAGCATTATAGATCAGCATCTGCACCTCTGTCATGGTTCCCAGATTTATGTTTAATGGGATTTACTTATCCCACAGAAGAAAAAATGATAATCTTTTTCTGTATACTTCAGCTCTTTTATGAATCAATTTCTGGTGTTTTGTTGGGTTTATGTTCAAGCGGTAGTTGGAGGACTATATTTCTTCTAAGTATACTTACTTAAGCTCTTTTATGAATCAATTTCTGGTGTTCTGTTGGGTTAATGTTCAAGCGGTAGTTGGAGGACTATGTTTCTTCTTACCCATTTGCTTAATTGTTTCTTTTCCTTCACTTCCCAGCTGTAGATGAATTGGATATGATACTGTTTAAATTGGGTATTGAGGGAGGGGAGAGGGGGGGAACACATTCAAGCTTACTTTTGCGAATTCAAATCATCTACAGAGACTTGATAATATTGATGAACTGGAAAAGAAAACATAAAGTTATGGAACTCTCAAGGATAGTTTAGCATCTGCTAAAGCTAATGATGGAGTAACAAGTCTTGAGCTAATGGAAGTGCCAAGATTAGTGAACAAGTTGAATTTGTTGAGAGTGGCAAGAGCAGTTTATGTAAAGGTAACACTAGTGATACAAGTGTTTAAGTCCGTGTACCTGCCTGAATTACAGGGTTTAACAAACCCGGATTAAGCAATTGACTTGAGATGGAAACCCACACTGCTCAAATGATGGGATCGTGGATTTTAGGCATTTTAGACTACTAAAGAAGATGCTGCGTCCCATGCTCAAGCATGTGCTGAGGATTCTTAACCTGCAGGAGACTAGCGTTGTGTTTAAAGTACTGATACTGTGGGCCTGTGGCTGAGCCTATCATTTCTTCCCAGTTCTATATTTTCTTCTGAACCTAATGAATGCATTTCAGTCCATGTATTTTCTTCATTTCGTCAAGTTATTTCAAGTTAAATTCCAGGTACATCTTTGCTGTTCTTTCATGGTTATTCAGCTGGCGGCAGATTTATCTATGTTCTGAGTATAGTTTCATCAATAGTTCCATTCTCCTTTTTGTCCTTGGCAATTACTTCAACTCACCTGGGCAGTTTAAGAATTGGTTTTGGATGGAAGCATTGGTTCCTTCAGTAACTTCCATTTTTTCATTTATATCTGAACTTTAAACCTGGAGAATCAGTAATGCTGATTCTCTGCTTGTATTGAGTTGAGGGAACAAAATATTATTGTTTAATTAATTCTCTTATAATTTCTTTTGTGATTGTGCGAATCTAGTTCACGAGATTCAATAAATTGAGATTCAAACCATAACTTATCAATTATGTCCCAAACAAAGCATTGTAATTGGTCAATTAAACATACAAATTTGTTTTGTCAAATCTACTCAAATTTTGATCAATCAGCTTAAAAGAAACTCCAGCTAAAATTTCACTTCCACTATCGATAAATAAATTTAGCCAGAGCGTGTATGTGTTATAAGATGACACAAATAGTCCTAAGCTCGTTTCAAAGATAACAGGAATTGCCATTGCAGAGGATGCTGAGCAATTACATTATACATTCAACAAAAGAAAACATGCAGTGGTAACAACTACAACTTTACAATAACTAACCCAAGTTCGCCACACGGTCGTTTTTGGCCAGACTCCTCTTAAAATAGGGAGAAAAACGAAATATAACGAAGAATTCCCTGATCTTAGGATATGCGCAAACCAAGTTATTAACAAGGTTTTGTCAACCTTCCATGGCTAGCAAATTTACCTCACAGGCTTCTCACCAGGCAAGTAAGAAGGAGAAGCACCCTCCACTTGGTTCTTCTTCTTGAATATTCCACTTAGACTAGGCATAAGAACTTTCTTTCTCAAGGAAGTCTTTGCTTTTTCTAGTTTTCGCATGTCCCTTACTTTTTCTGGTAGATTCTGCTTTTGGATTTGGTAAATACGAGGAGATGATTGAAATGACTTCTCTGTTTCTGCAAGAATCCGAGCTGCTGCTTCTGCTGCCTTCTTTTGCTCCTGTTCATGCCGCCTTCTAAGCTCTCCCTCAACCGCCTTCTTGGCTGCCTCTGCCATCTCTGCTTTCTTCAGCGCCTCATTGGTAGCAGCTTTTATAGCCTCGATCTCCTTCTGGGTAGCATCCAACTTTTTAAGGGCCTCACTTTCACTCGCTTTCACGGCTTCTACCTGAGCCATGGCAGCTGCAATTTTCATTTCTGATAATTTTTCAGATTCTTCAACCTTTCGGCTTAATGATTCAAACTCCTCTCTTGATAGTGTGATCTGGGCACCTGGCTCTGAAGTCGAAGCACGTGCAGCATCAGTCTTCTCAGACAGCATCTTGATTTGATTGAGGGCTTTAGCCTCAGCCGCCTTCGCTTCTTCAGCTTCTTCCAATGCAACTAACAGTTTCTTTTCTGCTGCTTCTAAGTCAATTATGGTGGCTTCTGCTTCATTCTTAAGTTGTTCTGCTTGCTGTTTCATTTCTTCAGCTTCACGTTTTGCATTTTCCATCTCCAACGATACCTGGTGGATTGTAGCAACCATTTCATCAGAATCTCCTCGTACTTTGGCTTCTTCAACAAGGGCTGCTTCGAGCTCGGACTTGGCTTTCCGGAGCTTCACGTGCAGATTACCTGCAATAGATTCTGTTTCTGCTTCTTTCTCCTTCAATTCTGAATGCTCCTTTTTAACGTTATCCAATTCTAACTTGAGGGTCTCCACCAGGCTTCTCAGAGAGTTCCCCTCGTCCGCCACTTTTTGTAATGATTCTTTAGCACCATCCAACCCTGAAGTAACCGTCTTCACAGAATCAAGATCAGAAGCCCTTGCATTATCCATCTCTTTACGTAGCACTTCAATTTCTGACATAATTTCAGCTAGGTCAGTCTCCAACTTCTTAGTGAGTTCAGGATTAATATCTTTCTTCAAAGCAAGCAATTTGTTTGCAGATTCTTCGAGTTTGGCTTTATACGACTGCTTGTAGACATCCTTCTCAGCATAGATCTTTGCCTCCTCTTCCTGTGCTTGTGAACTTGCCATCTTCACTTGCTGAATCAACTCATGCACAGTTACGATTTCTTTTGATAGCTCATCGGCTCTCTCCATGTTTGTTTTAGTAGCATTTTTGGCTTCTGCTGTTTGCTTGATGGCAGTATTTTTTGCTTCCACAGATGCATCGTATTCCTGACGAATTTTCCACAGCTCCTTCTTTTCCTCATCAAGTTCAGCCATTACAGCCATGTACTGAACCCGTGCAGTTTCTTGATCCATTTTCGAAGATTCATTAGTTTCTTTTGAATTGCTGTTGCCAGATTCTTCAAATTGCTTTGCAAGATGCTTAGCTGCTTCTGTAGCCTTAACTGCTAAATCCTTTGATTCTTTGATAGTTTTAAGCTTCTGCGTAAGATCCTCAACAGCCTGTTTAGCTCTTTCGAGCTCTACAAGAGCCTGTGCTTTAGTGGTTTCAGCATTTTTTAATTGTTCCTTCAACTTATTCAACTCTTTCTCGGCCAAGTGAAGTTGAGTCTCTTTTGCCAGCACTCTCTGAAAGTGGAAAATATAATACTTTGGCAACACATACAGACTTCCATATGTTTAATAATAGTGGAGTAAAAAATTTAATAATTTACTAGGAAAACCCAAAGCTGTCTAAACTCTTAGGGCATGTTTGGTATGCTGTACTAGATAGGAATGATCATAGCTAGATTTTACCTTCTTTATCTTAGTATTCTCTAGTGTTGTCCAATTCAGCTTACCAAACAAGTCAATAGTGAAAATAGCAACCGTCTTAAGCAATAGTATTTAGAAAGAATAAAGAGCTACATGAATTGTTATTTGAAAATTCTACATTTAACACAGGCTGCAGACCTTTCTTCTTTTCCTTCTAAATTACTATCTTAACAACACTTCTTTACCTGAGAATCGTCATTTGCCTAGGGTAATAATTGTTCAATGGAGTCCAATTGAGCAGATTTATCGTGTAACTAATATTTTCTATGCATAAATAAGAATTAGCCAAAATCTACATTTAGGGTGTATTTGAGCCACATTATTTTGGAAGAATGTATTCTGCAATAGTAGATTGATAGAGAATTTGTGGTTGAAAAAGAAGGAAAAGTTATTGATGTGATGAAAAATATTATTTTATTTGAAGAATGTGTGGTTGAAAATGAGTAGAAGAATGAAAATGAAAATCTTAACGTGTACCAAACAGGGGTTTACTGGTGCCAAATCAACACTAAACCTTTAGCATTGCTTAACATAAAGTAAACCTTGAGAGCTTGGCAAAACCATAAGAAATTTAGCAAGTAAACTATGTGTCACAGAATGGTAAAATTAATCACAAACTTTTCCCACGAGTCCTAAGTCGTTAACCGTTAATGCTATATCCACCATTCTAGATTTTGCACTTGGATACTTGCATCTCAACTGTAAGTTCAGTATGCATATTAGACAGTACTCGACATTAAGATGAAAAAGAATTTAGTTTCTTTTTCCTTCTTAATATGTTTACACGGTCTAATATACCTTACCAAACAAGCAATAAGAGGATAAAAATTAGAACTAGTAAGTATTGTGGATCAACAGACATTATATCTAGAAGGAAACAGAAGAAAAGATGTAGCATACTTCAGCAGAACGTGGTTTCGACTTTTTAATGGCAGGTTTTTCCCCTGAAAAGGCGCCTTCGCCAAATAAAGAGACAGCATCTTTGACTGATTGAAATGGTGCACTAGTGTCAATCTCTCCAACCTCGCCTTTAGTGGATCCTTTGGTTTTTTGATAGTCTTTTGCCACCATAATTCTTCACCTGCTCTAACTCCAACTCTCAACTGTCAAGAACATAAAGAGAAAGAAAGTGTTACAGGAAAGTAATGGCCACAAATAGGATCACGACTCGAAATAAATAAAGCACATCATTTCATAATAGGACCCTATTAATAGTAAATTAAAAAGTAAAACCAAGTAGTGCATGATTTCATTAGAAGTTTCCATCAAGCACAGTATTATAACACAATATTTTACCATCTCGAATGTAAAAAATTATTAAAATTCCATAAGAAATTTTAGTGAAAGCACAACTTATTCTTTCTAGCTCGGAACGTGTAGAGCGAACAATACTCGTATTAAATTCCTTGAACTAAATATTTGGTGAAAGATAAATATTGGTGATCCATATGCAAAGTAGATGTATTAATGCATAACAAAACCTTGCCTTTTTGGTTTCGGCTACAGTACGCCATCATCTTATGTGTATATATGCTTTGAAATACAGCAGTACACCCATTTAGTCATAAATGGAATATAGCAGCCTAGCAGGTATATACAGAGAATTAAATGTTGTATTCCTACATTGCTGACTAACAAATATACAAGATTTCAAAAAGCTCTAAAATGCATAAACTTCTGACTTCTTGTTTATACAGATATGGTAGAGGGGCCCGATCAGAATCTTATAAACCGACATGAAGAATTTCGTCTCTTAATAAAGAAGACAATTTGATGGAGTAATTTCGAGATATGTAACAACCCAACCTTGCGCCGCAGTCATTATCATATCATACGTACTGTCCGTTTCGGGAGAGTCTAGGCCCATCTTACCCCTCACGATTTTCTGACGCGTCCCCAGAATTCGAACCCAAGACTTCTATCATATGGGAGACTGAAGTTGAATCCTGGTACCAATTGGACAATGAACATCATATCAGAGATTTAAGTTGAATCCCGAAGCGGACAGTACGTATGATATGATAACGACTGCGGCGCAAGGTCGGGTCGTTACAAGATACGTCCATTTCTTCAACATTTAAATACAAAAGATAATTCTCGAGAAATACAGTTTCAATTGCCTCGAAGCAGAAAAACACCAGCAACAGTTAATCAACAAGGCAAACGTACTAAAACTCCCAACAGTAATTCAGTAATTGTTAGGCGAGTAACTTTTTTTCAGCAAATATAAAAGAGCTTAAAATCATTGGAAATTAAGCTGAATCAATAATCTTTTGTTGCATTAGCCATAACAAAGTATGACATGACTAAAATCCACAAATTCATTCTGTATTGAAGCTATGGATTAAATTTACGCTTCAGCAGTCAGCACACTTCTTAAATTTCTCAAGAAAAATTAATATGGAGAAACCTAAATTCACGTGAAACAAAATAATTACTCACTCAAAGGTGAAAGCAAAAAAGTAAACCAATAATTAAACAAGAAAAAAGCAGAAGGTTAAAACTGAAAAGTACAAGAACTCATAATTACTCACTCAAAAACCCTAATCATACCAGAGAGGGAACAAGGAGACAAAGTCACAAAAGGTTACTGTAAACTCTAGAAATCATCAAAACTTCAAATCCCAAAAAGGGTTTTTTTTTTCCACAGCAGTAAAAAATCTCATATCAGCTTCTTCAATTTTCAATGGTTTCCCAAAGTCAAACTGCTTATCAGAATTCTAAGAAGCATAAGCAACCCACCAAAAAGAAAAATCCAAGATTCTGAAATTCTAAAAGCTCAAGAAAATCACCTCACAGTATATGCAGCCAAAAGAACACAAAGAGGATCAAAGATAAATTCGTTACTTTTCTAATAACTCAGAAAATGACTTTTTATTTTGGATGAATAAATGCAAGAAAACAGAGGAGGGTTGTCAAGAAAAAAATTAAACAGTAGACTTTGAAAATTCCAAACCTGTTCTTACTTCTTGAATTACGTATAAAGACAAACTTTTTGCTTATTAATATGAGCAAATAAGAGAAGAGAGAGAGAGAGAGAAGCAGTGCCACGTCAGTAAACAGCACCGGCCAAAGGATGACTAGAGAGGTAGAGAAACAAAAGTTGATGGGATTCTCCGAAAAGTTGATTATTTTAGGAAAATTAATTAATTACTTCCATTTCTTTGGATAATTTGAAATTTGAATTCTGATTTTATCTTTTGAAACATTGCAATAATAGAGAGAGCTAATATTTTTGCCACAAATAGATGAGAAATTTTTATTAATGTTAAATTTTGAACAGTGTGACATTTGAAAATTGAATTTCAAAATGACAAAATTGCTTAGCCTGTTTGGTAGAGATTAAAATCGGATTAAAATTGAAAACTAGCCGTTATTGTTGACTTTTATTAGACGAGTGAGACCCAATAACGACTATATTTTCAATTTTAATTGGATTTTAATCCCTACCGAACGGGGTCTTAAATTATTAAACTTAAAATTATAATCGTTAATTTTTCTTTTCTACTCACCATAAAAAAACTTAAAATGTGATATGCAAGACCTCCAAAGGTTTGTACTTCAAGAAAATTGAGGAAGAAA
>CAIGRF010276684.1:100552-119990 GCA_903798235.1 Fraxinus ornus
GAGCCTGTTTGGTAGAGATTAAAATTGAAAAACTAGTCGTTATTGTTGACTTTTATTAGACGGGTGGGACCCAATAACGGTCCTATTTTCAATTTTAATTGGATTTTAATTGTTACCAAACAGGCTCTTAATATGCATTGGATTATGGAATATATAATTGGGAGCCATCAAGAATTAAGGTTGAATATGACGTTTAAACTTAATTTCAAATTTAAGTTTTTTATCGAACAAAAATAATAAATTTATCATCATTTTTAAAAAGAGCATAAGTTGTTTTTAGCAAATTAGTAAAAAAGTAACAATATTTACTAACTAAAAACATAAAAAATAAAAGCAAAAAATAAAATAAATAAAAAATAAAAAGAAAAATAAATGGGGCTATAAATGGGGTAGGGGACTTGTCTCGTCTCGACCTGTCCCGCTTTAATCGGGTATGAGAATGGGATAAGGTAATAAAAATATCCGACGAGACGGAGGTGAGAATAATCGATTCGTTCTATACCCGCTCCGTTGTCATCCCTATCTTCATTCCTTCTGAGTCAAACGGATAAAATATATGAATTAAGATAAATTGACTTCGTTTTGACCCCCTCCTTTTTTTACCTCCGGATATGTGCCTCTTCCTTTTTCTTTCTAACTTCCTACCGGCTACTACCCTAACTGCTTCGAATGCAAGTAAAGCGACTCCATATGATTGGATTCCATCTAGCAATTCTCAGAATTACAAAAGTAAAGTTTAAAAAGTAGTTGAATCTGTGACGACTATCTAACCTCTATAAAATAATGGACAAAACAATCCCATTGTCAACATTAAGAGCATGTTTGACCAAGTTTAAAATTCAATTAAAATTGAAAATATAACCATTATTGAGTCTCATTCGTCTAACAAAAGTCAACAATAACAACTAATTTATCAATTTTAACCTGATTTTAATCTCTACCGAACACGCTTTAAATTTTATCTTTTTACTAAATGTTTTCCTATTAGCTCTCTGTAAATTGTCTTTGATCTATGAGTGATGGACTTGAAATAGAAGTACATGACACTTCTTATCTATCAAAAATCTAACCATTGACTAAAAAATATGTTTTTAAAATCAATGTACCAAAATCTACCAACACATAAGAGTGTAAACTAAGTTACAAACCAAGATGTACATATAGCATGGCTCATAGTATAGAATAATACTTTTACATCCAGATGTGTACACTTTGGTTGACACTTCTTATACGTCAAAAATCTAACCATTAATTGAAAAATATGCTTTTAAAATAAATGTACCCATATCTGTCAACACACGGGAGTATAAACTAAGGTATAAACCAAAATGTACATATAGCATGGCTCAATGTACCCAGAGCAGAGGATCACATTACATAGCAGGCAAAAATGAAAAAGCAATAGCATCAGTACTACTACTATTAGATATATGCCGACATTTCCACAAAGTACTGAAGATTGATTACCTGACAAACCCCATATTACTATATTACTACTTGTATCATATTGTATGTACTCAAAGCAGCCTATTTACCATTAGACATAACAAAGAATGAATTCAAGCTAGATCTTTGCACAAAATACCAAAGACTAGACCTCCCCTTCACAATACAGAACAAAAAAGTACGCACGCCAAAAATTCAACACCAGTAGTCATTAGAAATCCATATGCTGGTTCAGATTAAGTCGATGGCGATTCGACAACTGGAGGGGTCTCCCTTTCATGTGTAGCTGAACTATGGGTAATGCTTGAGGTCAATTGATCCCCAATTCATAAGCAAATCTGCAAAATAAATATAAATTATCAAACAGATCAAATAAAAATCCCTTGATAGCATGTCTAATGACTTATTTTCTCCATTGTATATCATGGCAATAATCAATAGAAATGAACTTCCAGATAAAATTATGTCTTCCCATTAATGGAGAAAATTAAGACGCCTATTTTGACATGTCAGTCAGGCTCAAGAGTAATCAATACCTAAATGTAAGGTACAATATCCAAGGAAATCGACATTCAAAACAAAAGTATGGAACTACTAACATGTACATGGCAATGCTGAAATGAACTCTGGAAGACATTACGCAAAGCCACATTATCATGATCTTAATTCAACCGAAACCAAATCCTTCACTAGCTTCATGGATTGCCAATACTAATCGTTCTTCAAGCTGTTCCTTTGAAGAATACTCTGGAAGGTCCAGTTGATTGAAGCTGAAAAAATTGGAGATGAATGAATTGGCAGGGCCAAGATTACAATGCAAACAAATCTAATTGAAAAAAAGTTAAATAACACTCAACTTATTATCCTGATACATGAAGAAACTTACCAGGTATGAGCCGATGGCAGTCGTTCAGGAGCTCCATATGCCTTGTGAATCTGAAATTTTTGGGGACCAGAAATGCCTTGCAGTGCCTTGAAACCTTCTAAAGGAACCTATGAAATTGAAACCACTATTAATTGATGCTTAACGATTTTCCCAATCTACAGGTGCTAATTCCCTCATAATGGCTCATTCTTGTTAGTAAACATCCCACCGCCCCATGGAAATAACAAACATGAAGGCAGAATGGTGATATGTTCATGCATACATATGCTTGCATATAACCATGTGCATAAAGAGAAATTGTGGGTGGACAAAAATCCGAACATGGAGAGAATAATGCAACAGCATATACCATAAGAGCTCTCAGAAACAAAAAAAATAAAAATAAATTACAACTAAACCTATTCCCAACTTTTAAGGTGCAACGAAGAGAACTTATTTTTTAGCAATAAGTTTTGCACTTCCAGACGACCAACATGTTATGCACTAAACTCAATAGTAGACATCCATCTGCATAAAGATGGAACACTATATCAGGAAACCCAAAAAAAGTCCTTATTTAGACATAGGTTTCCTGATGCTGTAACATTCACGTGTGAACGCACACAACTCCCTCGTGAAATAGTTGCACTGAATGCGATCAGCTACTACTAGAGCGGTAGTCATAGAAATATTGTTGCAGGAACATATAAAGTCAACGAATAAAAAGTATCAACATATCACCTTTGAGGTTCCAGTTACAAATTGTAGGAATCTTGCCATATCTTCCTTGTTAAATCCCTTAACAACATCCCAAAACCACTGAACAACATTAGAAGCTGCTGTGTAGCCAGTATACTCAGCGTTAGCCTTCAGATCATCCACTACAACGAGATCAATGTGATTAGGACACTTCAGGGAAACAAACAGTGTCACATGTACAATAAACAAATGTACAGGTATCCAAACTTACAATCAATTTCTGGAAGTCCGCTGATTAACAGTTCAAGTTCTTTATCGTTAAAGACAGAAATAAGTTCCCACGGCACTAACTCATTGAAACCCTTGAGAAAGGAATTTATCTGAGGCCTGATGGCATTAGTCAGAATATGATCTGCAACAAGGTCTACATATTCATGCTTTGTTTCTTCTGTGACTCTTATGTTTCTTCCTCCCGGTTTGAGCTCATAATCAGTAACCTTTTCCCAAGTAAGTACACGAAAAGATTAAGACATGATATGCATTCTGAGAGAAGGCTCAAAACATTCATATTGAACTTCAGAGAATGGGTAGAAGAAGGATCCTAAACAATGTATACCTCAGTTTTTTCATAAAGGATGTGTTTTTCTTCATCAGCATCCATGCTAAATGTCAGATCGGGTATGTCACTCACATCATTCTGACACAAGGAAAACATAAAAATCAGGAACTTACATGGTTGAAACCTAAAATAAAAACACAATTTGATTAGTCTTAATGCCACTCACCTCCAACATCCATTTCAAATTTTTATAGTAATCTGGATCAACAGCCTCTATATCATGATAAGTCACCTTAACGCCGAGGATGTGCTTGTAAAAGGAGCGGGTAAAATACACATCCAGCAGTTGCCCATCAAACAGTGCCTTAGCAACCTACAGAAGGGATTATATCACTCAAAGTTCAAAACTTAGTTTAACATAATAATCGAAAGACAAAGAAAGAAAAAATTCAAGCTGAAGATAAAGTCCTTGGAGGATTACCACTCGGCCTACAAAGCTGAAGTAAGAGAGATGCTCAGTTTGATATACAGAATTAGGATTTGGTTGGAAAGTTGCATTGTTTCCAACAGTGGTAAAGAGCAAAGCTCCTTTGTCAAATATAACCCTTGACAGTACTTGATACCATTCCCTTGTCAAACCGCCAGCATCAATACCCTCCTCACCTTGAAAATGCACATTCAATCGTCCCTTCAGATCTTCACTTGGTCGCATGCGAAGTTGGTTATATGAATCCTCCAAAACATATGCCCTCCTAACACTGATCCTCAGTGGACCTGAGACGTGTTGGTCATGCTGCTGCCGAATTCTGGAACGGAAATAAGCTTTTTTGTTATCAAAATCAATCAATCGTGGAGCTTTTAGCATCATAGAGAGCGATTTTTCCAACAAGCAAGGGTTCTGCCTCACAAATGCATTAAGAAGGCGTCGGTGCTTCTCAGCAAACCTTGCAAACGTGACAGAACCATCAAACCTTCTGTAAGAATCCACACCACATTTGGTATACAGTGGAACTGAAGACCCAGCACTCTCTTTCACCTCTCTTGCTGTCACACCGGAACGATCTTGCTGTAATCTTAGATTGTTTGCCTGTAGTTTCTCACAGAGAACAAAGAAACCCTCAATAAAAGGTAGGAGTCTCTGAGTTCCCGGAGGAAGAGGTGAAGAAGAAGAAGAGCCCTGTATCTGCTCCCCAATGTTAATATTTGAAATAACTGAAGAGCGAGAGCTCTGAGTCAGCTCTGTCTCCATTGTACTAATACATTCACTTAGTTCTTTCCACAATGGTTCCAAAGCAACATTCAACTTCCACAGGGTTGCATGTTCTTCCCGTTCATCATCATCCCCACCATTCTTATTACTGTCAGTGCCAGTTGAAGTGAGTGAACTGAGTGTCTGCAATACACGAAGAACTGCAGCCCCAGCCATAGATCCAGCACTCAATCCTAGCATGTTTGTATCCCTGAGAGTTACAAGTTCATCGACAGCTGAGCCACTCAACCTTTGGGCTAAATCTGAAAGCTCCAAAATGAAAAATTTGCGATGAGGAGCAGCAACAGTAGCCAATTTCCTTAGTACCTCACCAGCTAGCATGTAAACTTTGTCGGAAAGCCTAATGGATGAACAATAACAATTAGGTGATTTTCTCACACTTATTCTAATCTATATTTACCAAGGATAAACAGAAAAGTCAACTGTACAAGGTATTAAAACTGGATTATAAGCGCAGTACCCCTCTTGGCCAAGAAGAGTGCAAAGATTATGCAAATCAGATTGTGGCAGCAGTAAGAAGATATCACCAGTCTTCAAGTTTCTCTGACCATCTGACATGGTTTTCGAAGTGCAAGAACTCTTTTCAAGTTGATTAACCTCTATCTCCAATAAATGAGGATCTTTCTGTACATCCGTTGCAATTTCATCAGAGGAAGGGTTCTTGCTAGGAGCTGCAGTTTCTTCAGAATGAGACTGAAAATCTAATTTGGATGCTGCAGCATATACAACCACTTGAAGCAGACCCATGACCTGCAGCGAATTTTTTAAAGAATGAGATTAAACATACAGCAGACCAACAAAAAATGTATCTCAGTTTCATGTATCAGATACCTGCTCGAGATGCGCAACACTGCGCAAGAAAAGTGGTTGGCTCAGGAGTCTAAGAAACAGTATCAAAGGCACATTTCCCTCTTGAGAGCTTGCAGAAGAGTTCAGACGATCTTCTTCTATGATTTTCTCCTTACCTTTATCATTCTTGAGTTCCAAACAGTTAATATTTGCAGATTCAGAAACAATGGAGTGGTCGAAGTAGAACAAAAGGCTAGCAACAGCAGAATGATTTGTAGCCAGATAGGCAAGAATCTCAAGTACTCGCCGCAATACCAGTGGAGGAAGACCTGAGATAGAATTTAACCATAATTGAAAGACTAATACCCAATTAAAAACAGATTGTTATGCATCATTCAGAAATAAAATAAGAACATACCACCACACAATTGAGACCGACTATAAACAATATCAGACTGACATCCATAAAGTCTCTGAAAACTAAATGCTGTCAGCCCGCCAACTATTCCTGCAGGCTCTGGCTTTATCATATCAAGCAGAAGATGAACCAGAATTGCTCTTGTATCACCGTGTGCGCATAAATTCAATAGAAGTCTCTGCAATAGACCTTTTCCAAGCGGCTAAAAGCAGAAAAGAGAAAAGCACCTCAGTTCCAAATCACAATCTTCAATAGATCAAAATTTGTCTTTTATACATAATTATATGTATAACATTATAAAATATACAATTACTATAATTTTCATAGAACTATCATAGTTATTCAATACATCAAAATACTTTTCTTCTAACAATTAATTTAACTTTGTCAACGAATTCCATTTGCTTAAACTTCCCCTTTCAACACATAAGAGCTTCGAAGAATTCCATTTTGCTATTTGTGTGGTATTAAGCTAGAACATCTTGTTATACGTCGTTTTAATTCCCTCGTAACCAGTTTTAAATTGCTTCATTCTTATTCCTTGATTTAGAATTAATCATTCCTTGTCTTCCAAAAGAATCCTTCTTTAAGCCTAGGATTAAAAAGTGATTACTTCAAGATACATTCCGGAATTCTGTAAAGGTAAATCCGATGCCTGCCTAAGGACCTCTGTGAATGTCTGAAAATCAAGCTGGTCTCCATTATGAGGTCGACAAACACGCTAATCTGGGACTTGTCACGAGAAAATCCAGAACACTGAAGATTGAAGAACAAATCGTAATTTGTACTCAGCCATCCATGATTGGCATTTCTTCTGAGGATAACAATGAAAAGTTTAGAGAAAACATCCACCTACAGCTCTCGCCGAAAACTCATGTCAGTTTGAAAGGAAGGATTCAATTCTAGGAGGGAGTACAAGTACGTCATAACTTTTTACTACGCACTCGTGAAAAGCAAGATAATTAAGAATTACTTAAGGGATCTGTCAAACAGAAATCCCCTTTGTCAAGCATTGTAGTTACCCAGTAGGCTATCTATAGGATCATTTCACGGAATAAAAACATACCTGCGCTAAGCGTAGAAGCCGGATTAATCCTTTCAAGCCATTAGCATCCAAAAATGGTTCTCCTTCAAGTTCCTTCAACTTCAAATTCTCTGCAAGAGATGATGCTCTCCTGCTGATGGTGACTCCAACGCCCCTGTCCATCACTGTCTGCCGATCAAATCCCAAACCATTTCTCCGACTAGTAAGCCTATTGCTACCTCCAAACAAGCTGTGAGCATGATAATGACTCATTGCTCTGTCCCTAAGCATTTGTGCTTCTGCGAGCAATGGGGATGGCAATGCCGATAATACTGCCTCTGAAGAAGTCAATAGCACCTAAGAAAGCAAATAAAGTAAGTACTAGGTCCAAATAATGAAGTGCAGAGTTCAAGAAACAAACCTCTTCACGTAGATCAGCAGGAAAGGTGGCAATAATTGAAGCATTATCCATGTCAACTGGCTGTCCTTCTGATTGATGTGCAATCCTTTGCACACGTTGTTGGGCAAGAACTTCAGCTTGGATATCAGGAGGAAGGGCTGCCAAAAACTCTGGATCAATGTCTTCAACTGCAGGTGGTGTGTAAGTAGGAGCTGGAGCAGACTGAGCTTGCTGCGAAGCAAGAACCTCTGCACGAAGATCTTCTGGAAGTGCCTCTAAAAATGTGGGATCTATACTATTTGCATTAGGAGCCTCGTTATTCAAATTACTTTCATCTGTCTGACCTGCTGCATCTTGGACAATCGAGTTGTTCTGCTGTAATGATGGCTCCTCTAGATTGATCTCAGACATAGGTAATTGTTGGTCAGTGTGATCTCTTTCCTCGACAGCAGTATTCATATAAACATCAGTAGTTCCTGGAACCGAAGAAGCATGATGAACACCAGGATCTGACATCTCTGATGCAGAAATCATCAATGCATCACAACTAGACTGATTATCCAGTTCTGACGATCTAGTACAACCATCATCTTGATTTGGTACATTATGAGGATTCACAAGTGCATCAATGCTCCTATCACAGCGCACATCAGCCTGAGCCACCATACCTGGTGATGTCTCCAACTGCTCACCGGTATCGGCATTTCCATCCCCAATCTCCATGCTTTCATGACCATTCAGATTTGATATAGGTTCAATACCTCGTACGCAATCACCTGCTCGTTCAGAAACAGCCTCTTGATTAATCTCTTCCTGAGAGAGTTGGCCAACAACTAGTTGATTAGCTTGATGACCATTCTCATAATGACTATCATCATTCTGTTGAGCACCAGCGTCATCACCCCCTACTGCCCTGGGATCTCCCTGCAGTCTCTCGGGTAATCCTGGGTTATGTGACAGCCCTTCAGCAGGATTTTCAGTGGGAGCATCATTGGTTAATTGAACAATAAACTGTGCTTCAACTGCCTGAGCAATAACAGCAGCTTGACCACCAGCTTGGGGTTGGCCATCATCACTCCACCGGCCATCACCTGGCCCCCTTCGACCAGAAACACGAAGTGACTCTAAACCAACAGAAAAATCAGCCAGTGGGGGTGGGGCAGC
Organism: Fraxinus ornus; assembly: GCA_903798235.1. Taxonomy (NCBI): domain Eukaryota; kingdom Viridiplantae; phylum Streptophyta; class Magnoliopsida; order Lamiales; family Oleaceae; genus Fraxinus; species Fraxinus ornus. The sequence goes on from CAIGRF010276684.1 coordinate 109,187, forward strand.
ACCACTCAGCCGATCACCAAATAGACTAGATGCATTATCATAAGGAAGAACAGGAGCATCGAACATGTAGAAGTGGGCAAGATCAAGGTTACCAGTAGATAGGGCCTCTGAATCCCTGGATAAATTCCCACCAGATGACCAGATTGAACCTAAATCACCGGAATGTGATGGCCTTGAGAGAAGAGGATGTTGAAGACCATTCCCTTCTGTAACTGATCGCTCATAGGAAGTTCTATTAGTCTGGCGCCTACGATCAAAGCCAAAAGACCTACGGATGCCAAAGAAGTCATCAACATTCACTCCTTCAAAGGGTTCAGCTGAAACATCAATTAGCCCTCCCCCAGTTCCAGGTTGTCCGAGTACCTGCAAATGATCTAAACCATCAAGGGCTTCTCTCCACCTTACTTCAATGACACGATTTTCATGGAAATCATCATCCTCTTCATCAACCATGTCATCATTAAATTCATCTCCCAAGCCAGCATCATCATGGTCCTCCACATCGGTATCAACCAGAGACATTAGAGCAGTGCCATCTTCAGCTATATCTTCATCTTCATCCTCCCCATCGTCCTCATCCTCATCGTCCTCACCATCATCACCCAAGTCATCATCTTCATCATTCATATCCTCATCTACTCTATTATCCACATGAAAATTCATCTCAATTTCTTCTCTGTTGGATAAAGCACCACTGTTTTCCATCTCTTCACGACTGTAATCCATACCAAGATCCACAGGTGGATCAGTAATAGGAGCCTCCTCAATCCTCATTTCTTGCTCCATAGTCTGGGTTGGATTTGCATGATGATCACCTTCATTCTGAGAGTCCTCCAAGGGATGTGCTTCTGAACCAGTATTATCAGTGACCAGCTGTTCAGCGCTCCTGTTCTCACTACATTGTAATTCCTGAGAAACTGAAGTGTCAGCAGTGTGAGCATCAGACCTTCCACTTGGATCTGTTATTTTTTTCTTATTCTGTGTATCAGATTTGAAAATTTGCTCGCTAGCATTGGCTGCCCTTGTCAAGCTTTCCAAAGCTTTAAGTATGAGATTCACAATTTTTGGTGCATCAGGGTGGTCCAAATCAATGACCTGAAGAATACCTGACAGGCACTGCACCATTCCTCCATCTATCATGCTTTTTGCTATGTCAGGTGAACAACCTGAACCAGGCGAGTTCCCAGAAGAAAAATTCTTTGATAGAATGGAATGTACCAAATCAACAAAAGCAAGGACTTTTTTATCTGGTAACAAAATGGTATTTGATGAATTACTCTCGGCACTTGAAAATAAAGATAAGGCTTTCACAAGTTCATTAACCACCCTTCTCCTTCCTTCATTCGAGCGCCCAGCCAAGACTACCAGAAACCAGGAAGCTTTTTCAGAAAGCTTGTCTCTCCATTCATCAGGGCCAGCAGATTTATCTACTGAAAGGGGAATAAGACAGTGTAAAACATGATGAACTATTCCTCCATGTCCTGGGCAATCTAAATGACTATATCCATGGGGTTGGCACAATTCCAGATCTCGTTTAAGGATAACCCCAACTGCATGAACATACATAAGAAGAATATCACTTAATAACTTGAGAACAAAAGTCACCTTAGCTAGGGCTGCCGATTTTTCCGATATACTGCCTGACCCCATCTTTATTGTCTCGTCAACCTTTGATTTACCCTTCATTTTGGTAGTAGGTTCATCTATTACCATGGCACTTGGATAACCTGGACAACCTTCCTCTACTTTGTCCGAATGAAATGTCGATACAATTTCAAGAAGGTAATCAATCACCTGAGTAAGATTCATTGAAATCTTTTTGTGGCCTTTGGAATACTTGATGAACCCATCATGTCCCTTACTTTCAGAAATTCTAACACATTCATTGGTCGATACTGCAACTTCAACACCAGATGATTTTAATTTTTCTTTCTCTTTCTCTTTCTCTTTATCTTTTGATAACACAACAACATGCCTTCCTCCTGATGACTCCAACTGACAAACAGAAGCCACTGCCTTCATGAATACCGCTGGTTCTCTAGTTATAACAGGTGCCATTGATGTCAAAAATGTTCTCACAGAAATACGACCAGCATGACGGTTTCCACAGAGATTTTGTCGAATCTCCAGTTCCATGGCTGTTTGCAGTGTCTGGGGATCTTCAAGAAGATGCCGAACAATAGCTGATGCCAAGGTGTCATATCCAGGAAAGAAGCAACTTCTTGGAATACCAAAAAGGGCAGCCATGCCACCACTTTCGAGGAATTGCACAGCCAGAGCATGTGATTTTGTCAAGCGAGCACATATCTGAAGAACAGCCTGCATAGCCATAGCTGGTACATGCCTTTTTATCAAGTCGCACACTATTGACATTACCTTACGACTCTCATCCATCGTCAAATGACCAGTCGGTTTTCCGAGTACGTTCTCAAAAGCAGTCTCAAAAGCAGGAGCAGATTCTTTATCTACGGCAGCTGGAGAATTTTTCTCTGTTGCTGGTTCACATGACACGTGATTTTCAGATGAGCCATGTATAGATCCACCTATCGTTCCAACATTACTGTCGACAGATATTTTAGGCCTGGGCTGCACCAAATTATCCAAGATAAGAAGTAATGCACTAATGCACTTAGGGAAGAGGGTTTCATTTGAAGTCTCAGTTTTAGCAATAAAGTTCATCAAGATATCAATTGCAATCGAGACAACCCCATTTTGTGCAGCAATTTCCTGAGAACTTCCATCTTCTGAGAGAAGCAATGCTAAAGTATGCGAGATCATACACAATACACTGGCACCCTTAGAAAACTCGAGGCAAAGTTTTAGTTGCTGAACAAGAAAAGAAATAACTTTTGCACGATTCTCGCCTTTGTTCCGGCCGCAAAGAGTCACAAGCAGGTCTGTCAGTGTGAAAGCCATTGAATCACTACTCTGAAACAACTTCATCGCCACTGCAAGGATGTCATCAACAGGAGGAGCCTTTGTTTGCCCCTCTTGTGTAGTGACTTCATCAGATTTTAAAGCACCATCAACTTTAGGTGTTTCCGATGAGCTTCCTAGGGACAAAGCAAGTGCACGAGCCAACTCATCATCATCCTGTACAGGATCATCCGCATGACTAAATAACCATTCCATCGCCATCTCAACGCTATTTGTTTCTACACGTCTCAATGCCTCTTCCGCTCTTGCTCTTGAAAAACCCATCTCAACAATTGTGGTGATAGTAGCTTCATCAGGAGGAGGACGCTGGTTTCCACTCCCAGACAGTGCATTGCGATTTCGTTTAAGGTCACTAACACCACTGTATACATGAGTAAAAAGTGTAATGATGGAAGTGATAAAACCTGGGTTACAATTGGGAAACATGGGATGATTCCAAACAGGAAGTATCACGTCCAGAACTTGAGACTGCAGCATGCGGATGAATGCTTCTGGGTCCCTTGGAATGGGAAACAAACCAATAGACAAACCAACTGCAACAGGTTGAACAAGAAGCTGAGCCTGCGATGCTGAAATTGAGGACAGAAGTAACCCAGAATTAATAAAATACTCAAGTTCACGACAATGACTCTGTAATGTATCAAGCAGCCATGAACTGTGAGACAGCTTGCCACCGTCACCACTCTTTTCCTGATCAGCACCTGGTGAGGATATAGAATAAGGAAGGGTCCACAACAACTGACTCGTAGCCTCAAATGTCGTAAGGAGCTCTTTAAAGGTTCCATGGACATAGAAGTTATTAATCATTGCATTGTAGCAGGTACGTCGTCTACTATCGAATGTAAGAGCCACCATGTCATCCACAACCTTCCCAAGATATCTACACTTGACTGAAAGTGATATCTCAAGTCCAGCAGAGTTGGGGTACCCAGGGAAACCCAGAGCTTCAAGGAAAACTTTTGCCAGGGCAGTCGCAATGCTTTTTGAGGCTGAACTTAAGGATCCAATTTCAGTTCTTCTACGATTTGGTGAAGTAAAACCTTTGACAAGAGCAGTAAAGAAAGAACGCAGTGTAGAAGCAAGTTTATTAAGGATGTCTAAAGCCAATACATCAGGACTTTTCTTCTTCATATTCTGGGAAGAAGTTTCTGCATTATTTGCTGCAGCTTCCGACTCAATTTGGAAAGCTTCCAAATGCCGGCCAGCCCTTCCACCCCGAAGACGTGCCAAACTATGACGATTGCGACGACTGAAACCATCACTTGAACGAACAATTGATAGAAATTCACGTTCTACTCCCCATTGCGAGAGTGAACTATTCCTGATTGAAACAGGATTCATGTATCTAACGGAGGGAATATCAACAGAATCATCATTCTCCCTTTCAGACACATTAGACACAACTGTATCAGCACTTTCAGGCTCTGCCTCAACATTCTGCTTCTCATCCACCTTAGTATCAAAGCACAAAGAAATTTGCCACAGAATTTCCCTGTAAGCCATCCCTAGATCCTTCAGTACATCAGCATCTGCAGAACCCAATTCAGAGACGACAGTAGTGGTCACTTTCAACAAAGAATTGGAGAGAGAGAGTATTCCTTCCAAACTAGAGAGGCACCTCAGGACCTTAATTCTCTTGGAAACTTCCACCTGAGCGAGCTGGGACCCGCCAACTGAAGCCCAAAGTTCATTTGTTGACTTCAAATGTTCTCTCAGGAAGGAACAAACTGCTTGAGCAAGCGAAGCAGAATGCTGAGGAGAGAAGTTCTTAAATGCAACAGATATGCTTTGACCGAGAGCAACTGAAAGAGGCATTAGAGGCAAAGTGAACAATTGGAGAACACATTCAATTCCCTTCTTCTCAACAAAAATTCGGCATGTATCGGAGTTCTGAAGTATTGTTTCAAGAAGACGAGCAACATTGCTTACATAATCAGGTAAATAAGATTCCACATTCGATAGTAAGGCATCAGAAGATGATTCAAGTGACTGCTCACAACTTTCAGCCCTGCATGAATCTCTGTCATCTGAAGAAACAATATCTCTATTCTCAGCTTCAGTTTCCATGGGTACAGGTTGAGAGCAGCTTGGATTATCTGTGAACAGAGAGCTAGATTCAAGTCCAGATCCAATTTTTGCAATACTGTTCAGTATTTCAAGCAGCATATCAACTCCTGGTCCACGCAATGATGAAGCATGACGCATTAGTTCATCCAGACCACTGGACAAGGAACCCGGAGTATCACCAGTAAGGGCTCGCAAGTACGTTTTGGAAGTAAAAACTTTCACAAAGCATCTCAAAGCATTATGATCTTTCACGGCTTGAAGCCCATTGTTGTTCAAACACAAGGCATCAAGACACTGTGGTATGCAAGCAATAGCTTCAGCAGAACAAAGAATACCATCCATTATAGCATCCATAAATGTAGAAGGAATACCAGCAGCTTCTAAGACAGAAAAGCAGGTAGGATCTTTGTGAATGAGATCACTCATAACAGTTGCTGCAAGTGCAAATACCCCACCACCAAAATCTTTAGCTCTTTTGAAAATTATACATAAGCAATGAGGCAACAAGCTCTCTTCTGAACCATAAATACGAGCAGGTGTTCCAGGAGCATAGGTTCCCAAAGATATAGCACGAAGTAACGCTTTCATCAATGATCGGCGATGATATACGACCAGGGCTTCAGAATAAAGAGGCTGCAAACTATCTAGATCGGGAGAAGTATCTGTAACTACTTGAGAACCAATACACTCCAAACTGTCTAGGTCAATAGAAGTACTCTGCTGATTCGAAGCACTATCAACGTGAGAGACTTCTACCTTTAAGCGTAATATTGTATCATCCAAACCTCCCAAGTCTCTGAAAAGCGCAGCGGCTGGATTGCTATAATCCATAAAAGCTTCTAGAACATGTACGGCTGTGCTAACCAAATGCAAGTGCTGCGGATCAGTATCTTTGAGTAGAGGAAGAAGAGTTGGTATAAATCCTGCTTCACGCATAGCTGAGCAACCAGATGAAGATGACACCAAAACAGTAACAAGAGATAACAGAGCCTCCGCAAAAACAACAGACCACTTTGACGAATTACTAACAATTGAATCAATAGCTTTTTGCATGAGGCTGGATAGAATACCACGGTGCCCACCAGATGTTACAGCAGTCAATACAGTAGGCTGGCGTGACCTATCTTGACAAAGGGCAACCAAGGAAAGAAGACTCAAAATTCGAATTTTTTCAGGAACTGCGTCTTCATAGCTCAACAAGGCAACCAATTCATTGATGAACTCAGGTTCAGTGTTGAAAAAAGAAACCAGGTCATCAGTGTCACCGCAAGCTTGAACAAGAACTATAAAGGCATACAGCCGGATGCATGTGTACTGTTGCCGTGCAGCAAGGGAGCTAAATCCCCTAGCAAATCGCAACCTTGTCAGAAGAGAAAATCTCAAACTTTGGGGAATTTTATATTCTACAACTAAATTATTCAAAAGTTCAAGATCAGACTCTTTTCTGGTGTTAACGTCAGGTAAGTGTATGATTTGTAAACCTTTGGTAGGCTGTTCTGTAGAATTGGGGTCACTCGAGGATTCATCCACTGCATAAAACTCAAAATGCAGGGTGCAAGCCAACTGGTACGCAATTGGGTCAATTCCATTTGGTATCACACAAGAAATTAATCCAAGACCTCCTTCTTTTCCCCCCCAACCATGTGCAAAAGAAAGTAATCTAGAATTTAGAGAAGTATCTCTTATGATGTACTTTCCAATGGTCTTCTTCAAAAAAGCAGCCAGAGTCTGTAGGCATGCCTCAACGACATCCGCATCCGTTGAAGCAAGCAGAGACGATAAGTGATGCTGCATTGATATCACGAAGTTGGATAAATAACAATAAGTTAAAAAGGAAATATAATGAACAATAAACAAGAAAGTAAATGGCATTAATGTGCCCTCTGATGATGATAGCTATAACAGTATCAGCAAAGAAAATAGTAACATTACAATGAAACCTGCTAGTTCTAATCAATAGAAGCAACGCACAAATTTACAACACGCACTGCACATCAGTTCATATTTTTCTTGGTGTCCAGTGCCCTACCACCAACACAACACCATAGTCACCAAACCACCAGCACTACCAGCAGTCCCCTATATACACAAACTAATGACAAGCTACCACCTCAGGTATCATGGTCATCTAAAAGTTGCCAGGTCATGCAGAAATATTTTGCTTCCAGATATGTGGACAAAATAATTGTAAATAGACTAAGAAAAGAAGGGTAAATACCAATTGATGTCAAATGCACATCAGGTTTCTTTATAAAAAAATAAGATGGGTTGACCAAAGCTGAGATTGAGATAAAGACAAGTACCTCATATGAGCTGTAGAAGTGCTTATTGGTGCAGTTCTCTAATACTATTCTGATGACACGGAGAATCTGAAGAACAGCAACCCTAGGGAAGGGGGGATCAGATTCCAAAAGGCTGTCCTCAAGTTGCAAATCTTTCCTTGATTTTATATATTTCTCAAAATAGGTATCAAAGTGATTAAATAAATCGACCCAATGATGGAAATCCCCCTGCATCCAGAAGAAAATCGATATCAATCAAAGCAAGTGATGTACTTAAAGAGTTAGGTGAAGTTTGTAAATGCACCTTGTCAAACTCCCAAACAAATGTTTTTAGCGGTCCTTCTATATTTTCAAGTGGAGTAGCTGTAACACTGCTGATGAATGATTTAATCTTTGGAGGCTGCAAAAAGTATAGAAAAAGATCTATTATCTCCAAATGTCAAGGATTTTGATTCTGATAGCATACCCACAACATAAAAACGAGTAAAAAGCACAAACAACAGTCAGGAAATTATATTTTATCAACAATGCAAGGACAAGATTTGCGATTGGGGAAAGATTCTACAACCTAAAATCAGTAAGTCCAAAAACAAATTGGTTTCTTTCTTTACAAAGCTCTGAGCGTCTAAGTAAGTTTTATGGGTTACAATCACAGTTTCCATCAACTTTTAGCTATCCATAATCAATGTTTAAAAGGGCATAATTGGTTTTTTGAGGCTTTTTTTCTCTGTGAGGCGAGGCATAAGCCTCCCTATGCCACAAACCAATAAATAAAGAAAAATACAAAATAAATAAAGCCATATAACAATGCGTCTCCTCTGTTTAAATAAATCTATGCAACAAATCATGTAACAGTTAGATGAGTAAATGACAAATTAAGACCAGACGGATATTCACAAAATTAGGTTGACTTAATGTTTTTCTAAACAAACGGATGGATGCACGGTAAAGTATAGATATTGAGTCCCAACAAAACTGAAACCACAAGGAAAAGGATTAAAAAAGGGGTCGAGACGCAGATGAAAGGAGAAAAGATAAGCCAACTGAAGACATGGATGGAAGGAGAAAAACAAAATAGAAAGAAGAGGAGAAGAATAAAAAATAAAAGCAAAATCAGTTGCCGAGTCGCAATAGATACTGCTGGTGTTGCTGAAATTTTTGCAGGGGAAGAAATTTTTGCAGGGGAAGAAGTTGCCTTAGTGGAGCAGTAAGAATCAAGAAGTATCTGCCTCCTTTAAACATTAGAAGGCTGTGGGCCCACTTCCAAAGAACAAGTTAAATCGGAAAATTAGAAGCTCACACCTCACATTATTTAATACACAAGCCTCATTAGCAAGAGGTGTGGCTTACAAAATAGCTTTAAGTTAAGCGCTTTAAGGCAATTTTCTTATTCCTCGATTTGAATCACGCCTCTCTCAGGCTTTTTTACACATGCCCATAAAAACACTTTAACAGGTCCAAAAACTCATGTAAGCAATAGAGACAAAAAAAACCAGATCAGCTGCATTCAAATGACTTTGTTGGCAGAAGTTACGACACGTGTGCCAAATATTTTGACATGAAAGTATAGCATATTAGTTTCTGCTAAAACGTCCAAAAGGCCATCGATATATTTTTACCCAATGCCAGAAAGCCTTGGGGCTCTTCTATACGCAAGTGATTTTGGATAGTCTGATTAAAAAAAGATTTCAATGAGATTTCTTTCCTTCTTTTCCATTGTAATCCTTTCTCAACATTTATATTGACAACAGTGTATCAAACAAATATAATTGAGTGAGGTAGAAACCAAGGAAATCAAGAAATAGAAATAAGGGCTGTGTAAGCCTTACGGTGCTGAAGAATGGTTCCTGGAAAAATAAAATTGAAGGAAACGAGAGAAACAGGAAGAAATGAATCTAGGGGGGGAAAACCTTAACCCCGAAGACATCACTCCATGCTTACTTCACACAGTTCAAAAGCTCTAATAATTGCCGTGAAAACTAAATGTTCCCTGGATTGGAAGATAACCTGAGGTTAGACCTCCTATCTTCCTTAATTCTATTCGCCATATGTTTTCTAACCGGTAGCTAAACCGTTACACAGAATTACCAAAACATGCCTTAATAGTTCTACAAAATTAGATGACAGCTGAAGTTCAGAAAATATCCCAGATACTTAATACAAACAAAAAAAGATTTAGAAGCTGAATAAAAAGTACTGAATAATGATTCGATTTTGTCTGTAAAATATCTTCGAAAGAGCTCGTATTTTCCTTGTAAATACACTATATTTTCTTTTTCTCATCTTTTGTTGCCTGCATCATTCAAGACAACATGAACTAGATTTATGAACTCGTATAAAAAAAAATACATGCTGCACAAACACTTGCCTCCTGACATGACAACAAGCGCGCCATGAAATGCAATGGAAAGTATGAGATTTTCTGCAGCAGACTAAACAGAAAGCAACTGCCAATACAAATTTAGAAGCCAAATCTAATACGGTGTCCATAACAAAAAAAATGTTTTTCACCCTCTCCATCAGAAATAACAAAATCCTCTTGAGCTTAAGTGGGTGGGGAAAACCTTAAAACTCAAGTAGTTGACACGGGTAAAACAGCAAATAGATCAATTTTACCCCTAAAATATATAAGCCCTGAATTCTACCTCATATTAGAATTGAGCGAAAGGAATCTTAACGAAAACAAGTAAAACGTTGACAAACATATTTTTCAAAATCCAACTAATAGTAATTCACGATCATTTCCCTGCTTGCAAACACTTTGAAGACACACCACTTCATCAAAATTAACAAAATGATTGATCGGAAAATAAAACAATATTCCACTGACCACTTCAAGTGCCCTCCTACGCTTCAACTTCATTCCTGAAAATCAACCAAATGAAACCATTTTCCTTAACAAATAAGGATTAAAAAATCAATGAAAAAATAGACCGATTCAAGAACCGATAGAAACTGATACCACGGAAGTAGGAGTCAAGAATTTCACGAAAATCAATGGAGGAGAATCATACGGTAGACAATCAAGAAATTGGAAAAGTCATAAAGGCTTTGAACGGTACAGAGAAATTAATTGATTTGTATATATAAATGTGAAAGATCTGAATTTCTAGGGTTTCCTCAGGAGCTTTTGCTAGGCGATTGGTGATCGCGTGGAGAGAAGAATAGAGAGAGAGAGCTGGAAAATATTTCGTACAGGGGATTTTGTTGCATATATATGTGTTGTATAGGGAACTTGGAAAGGGCAAAATAGATAAATAGTGGCATTTAGATGGAAAATAAAGAATTGAAGTATTTATCAAATTTTTATGGCATTTAAATCTTGGATATTTCATTCTTAGTCTACAATATTTTATTTTTTGGGGGAATTTTTTTTCGATAAAACCATCACGTGTATGTAATTATTTATTTTATAAATATTTTTTTGTCAACCATGCATATATACGCACACATAAATTCATGGGTTAGTGTCAGCTTATTAATGCGATTATGCGCTATTCGAAGATGAATTGTTTCCT
>CAIGRF010276684.1:124374-144166 GCA_903798235.1 Fraxinus ornus
GTACAGGGGATTTTGTTGCATATATATGTGTTGTATAGGGAACTTGGAAAGGGCAAAATAGATAAATAGTGGCATTTAGATGGAAAATAAAGAATTGAAGTATTTATCAAATTTTTATGGCATTTAAATCTTGGATATTTCATTCTTAGTCTACAATATTTTATTTTTTGGGGGAATTTTTTTTCGATAAAACCATCACGTGTATGTAATTATTTATTTTATAAATATTTTTTTGTCAACCATGCATATATACGCACACATAAATTCATGGGTTAGTGTCAGCTTATTAATGCGATTATGCGCTATTCGAAGATGAATTGTTTCCTGAAAGAGAATGGCTCTCTTATTTTGGTGGGTCTTTGAATCCTTTCGATGACATATATGGTGTTGAGCTTCTGTTTCATCCAAATTGGTCATTTTAGAGGAAATTATGATGGCAATCAAGGATGGATTTCGAAAGGGACCCATCCTTCTAGGGCGCCTAGATAGTGAAAGGTCAAAGTATCTATTTTATTGGATAGAATGTCTTTCGATGTTGATTATCAACCTACTGAGTATTGAAATTAGTATTTTATAATAAATAATTACCTCTATTGAAGAAGGGTATATCTCACAAACCGAAATACTCAGAGAAACTCATGTATCACTTAAATTCCTCTCATGAGACTATCTATTGAACTAATAACTATAGCTTAACTAACGATATCTTGACTTTTAGTTATCAGAGTTTTATAGACATTAAACATCTTTTTGACAAAAGTCTATCAATGTAGACAAATGAAAACTTTCTCACGATTCTTATTTATCCTCATAAATCTTAGAAAGGAATTCAAATACATAGCTCACGACTGATACTACCTTTTCGGCAAACATTTCAATGCCTTAATTTAAAATATTTAACGGTTTCCATATGCTCAAAGATTACAAGATCTCAACAAATTATAAAAAATCAAGATTTGTCTCTAGTTAATTTTATTGAATATGTGGCACTGTTTTAGGGATTCAAATACAAGATTGCATCGTCATTTATGATAGTTAAATCTTTCATTGTTGAGAATAATCGTAAATACTTTCTAGTTTCTCATTGACGTGTACACACATTTTTGTAAGGATTAAAAGACGTGGATGTTGGCATATGGCTGGAGGTTAGCACTAGTTAGACGAAGTCAGTCTGAGGGACAACTGAAACTAAACTTTGATGTTGCGGTTTAGGATGGATTGTTGGAAAAATGTCTTCACACAAAGGGATGAAGAATAAAAAAACAAGAACATCGGAATAATGATGAAAACTTAAACACAATTATCGTTGTCCTCAAACTATATTTGCCCCATCTCAAGTTGAATTTGATACTTAAATGGATATTGGCAAATAATTTGAATGATTAATCAAGCCTTGTAATAGAAAAATACTTAAATATCTGGTGTTTTTTACCAAAATTTCAAAAACACTTTGAAATAAATTTGAATATAAAAGGAAGAATGTAAATTCTATCTTTTGGGATGAAGATTTGATCTCAAGTTGTTGAATTATATCATAATGTGATAATATATCATGTATATATATATATATTTTAATCAACACCTACATAATAGTGCCAAAAACATGAAAATTTGCAAACTTTTCACCAAATGCCACCAAGAATTCAAACAAAAATCAACATTAATGACTATTTTTTATTTATACGCAACCGCATAGAACCCCGCACGTTTATATGCGACCACATGCCACAAAAGCCTATGTAGTTGCATAGGCCAAAGTTTTGGCCCCTAAATCCTTTTTTCATTCCAAAGCATATTTTATTGATGTACCGGATTCCGAAGAATTGTTTCAAGAAGATGAGCAACGTTGCTTATACACTCAAGATTGAGAAATCTATGAATCATTAATATCATTTATAAATGGGCACATTTCAATGGACCTATAAGTCATCCATTATTCACCATTCAATTCTATGTATTGATATATTAAATTGTTTATAAATTACTCCCAGTCGGAGGCTAAGTGCTTGTTTGACAACAATTTTGGTAAAAAGTTTGGAATAGTGATTTTTAGGAGATTGTATGGTTGAAAAGTAAGGAAATGTTTTTGATATACGTGTAGAATATTTTATTGTGTAAATGTTTGATTGAAAATATCCTATAACAAACCATAAAATAAATTTAAAAAATGTTAAATATGCACTAAGTTACTTTCAAAATATGATATTACATTTAGAGACACTATGCCCCAGTTTGGTGGTAGGGATTAAAATCAGTTTTTAGTAAATTTGATAAAAAAAAAAAAAAATGATAAAATATGTGGTTGAAAAGTTGTGAATTCCATAAAATATCTGGTTAAAATTAATTATTGACTTTGACTTATATTAAAATTTATATTTTAATTTCTATCAAAAAGAGGCTATATATGGTCGCTGAGGAATTTCAAGTGACAACCAAGCCGACTCAAACCATATCACAACTGGGGAAATAATATATGCTACTTTAGAATCGTCAAGAGAAAAATCCTCTTACAACAATATTTGAAATGCTCGACTGTTCATATATTTGAAATGCTAGGTTGGAAGGAACAAGATTAAAGAAGAAAAATAAGATAAAAATCTTATAATACCGCAACGACGGGTGAACTTTAACCAGCTGAGATTCTCAGCACTACACAACAGATGAAATTCCTGGACCTAAGTAAATTAAATAATAGTGGCTTTCCCTATCAATCTGCTACTTTCTTGTTACTTTTGGAAATTCATTCCTCAAAAAGCACTTTTTTTTACCCTTTTTTGTATCTGTCAAGCCTACCTTAAAAAAATAAATAAATAAAAGTCTACCTTGAGGGAAATAAGAAGAACAAATTTCTTTCTTTCCTTCTGAAAGGGNCATTCCTCAAAAAGCACTTTTTTTGACCCTTTTTTGTATCTGTCAAGTCTACCTTAAAAAAATAAATAAATAAAAGTCTACCTTGAGGGAATTAAGAAGAACAAATTTCTTTCTTTCCTTCTGAAAGGGTGCAAGAATGAACTTTGATGGGAAAAAAGCAGATTATTCTTTTCTTAAGGCACAAGCTGTACGAAGAAAACAAAAAAAAAACTGACCAAGAGCATGTTTGGTTTAGCTAATAAGTTTTCTTCATAAAGAAGTAAGCCCCGTTTGATAAGCCTAATTTTCCAAGGAAAATGAAAAATGAATTCTATTTCCCACTTTTCATCATGTATGATAACACAAATTTTGTTTGGAATTTATTTTCCCCCATCCATGCTCACGTGCCCATTTTCTCTTGAATCAAGGAATTCCAATTCCTTTGGTTTTAGTGGGAATCTGATTTTTCATCTTTTTTTTTGGCAATTGAAAAAAAATTATAGACACAATGGTAAAAAAAATTATCACTTTTATTGACAATTTTCATGCAAAACAAAGTCAAACGAATAGTATTCGGTATAATATTTTTTTTGGCAATTGGAACAAATGCTAGGCCCAATGGTAAAAAAAAATATTACTTTAATGGACAATATTTTTCATGAAAAACAAAGTCAAACGGACACCAAACTTTCAACATTTTTCACGAGGAAAATTATATCAATCAAACACAATTAATTACAATTCACAGTAAAACAAATTCTACGCAGTTCAATTCTCAATAAAACATTTTCTTTCCATCCAAATTCCACATTTACAATCAAACGGACCCAAGTTTTATAATATATATTTTTTTAAAGTGAAAATAAGTTAATTTTTTGACAGTAATATAAGTGTTATTTGTTGCTTTCAAGACATATAATTTTTAACTTAAAAAGTACGAGAAAATTAACATATATGAACGAGTTTGAAAATAAAATTTCTTAAGTAACTTTTACTTTTGTTATTAAGCTTAAGATTTTAATCATAAATAAATGAGTAAGTTATAAATAATTTTTTATTTATTAATTCGAATAGAAAATCATCAAATATCTAATTTTAATTAAATTAATCATTTAAGCACCCTTTACATTTATGTATTTTGACAGTACTATCAAAATAAAGATTTTTTACTTGTTTGAAAATATGGCGTGATGGACATTCAACATAAGCAATTGAGCCTCGACCTATATTATTCTTTTTTTATTATGAATAGGTTCAACACCATAGAATATCAATGTTTAAATGTTATTTTTTTTAATATTGATGGAAGTTAACTTATGGTTGCGAGTCTATGGGAGGAGCGCGTGTGTTTTGTTCAACTCGATTGAGAGTCTGCGCGTGTGTTTTGTTCAACTCGATTGAGCTATTAATCCACTTTTAACTTTTTACTTTGAATGCTTGCGCGTGCTGAATCTTGAAATTAGGTTATAAAGTTATCTACCTTACAAGCCATGGCTCCAGAGGATGGCAATACATGTTAAGCTTATGGTAATTTGTCCGAATTTGAGCTCCATAGTTAGTGCCGAGATACAACAATTGCCAACAAAGTCAAAATTTGTTTATCATAAAGATATTTGTCGTTAATGATCATGATGGTTCTCATGGGTCCCACACCCATTCATTAGATGGAGAAAATCATCGAGCTCTCTCCAAGTTTTATCCATGAAGGATCGAACCCTAGATGGCTAGATGGCGAAACTCCCATGGCCAATAGCCCAACTATGGTCAAAATCAAAGTTATTTTTTATCCAAATATATGCTAGTAATGATCATAGCATCAAAAACTAAAGCACAAACAAATTTCTTGAGCAAACCATGAAAACTAACATCCAGCTGATTCAAAAGATGAGAATTCTTGAATTCTTAAACTACAAACTGAGTTTCCAATCCCAAAACTTTAATGTCTAAAATTCTAAGATCCTTCACCATGACCATCCAGACTGTCATCTGTGGGCATATCCCACGCATAATTCAAGGGCGCAATTTGCATAGGCGCCTGGGGAGTAATTGGGGGTTGGACGAAGGAGGCATAGCGCTTCTTATATCGTTCACCAGGAAAAGCGTTCTTTTGGAAGTCGTGTTCACGATACTTGTTCAAGTAACAAGTTAGGGGTTCTACGTAGTTATCCAATCCCAGCTTCCCCAAGGCAACTATTATGTCTTCTCCGGTTATGGTTTTGCGAAGCTCTTGATGACACTGTATATTAGCTTCATTGGTGACGACTTGTATGAAGTTGGACACACATTCTTGCATTTTGTCCTTTGCATCGTTAGCAATTTTAGCATGTTCGGGGAGACCACTTCGCATGATTCTAAGCACATTAGTTGCTGGCATGAGGTTGGATGCACGCGCATGCTTGGTTGTTTGCTCAGTCGACGAGCCACTTGGATTGTTCTCAGCACCAGGAGCCTCTTGAATCATCGACCCTAAAATGACATCAAAGAAAGAAGCCATTCGAGTACTTCACAACCACTTTCATGCAACAATTTGACTAGTGGTCTACTAGCACACAAGTCTCTAACATCCTTTATATGTTATGGAATTGAATATAGTCTACATTTGAAAGATGTCTTGCAAATTTGTTTCCTATTTACATATATTGTAAGGAAAACATTCAGATTTTGGTTGAGACTATATGAGATGAGATTTAGGGCATGTTTGGGCAGGATTAAAATCTGATTTTAATCTAAATCAAAGTCAAACATTCAATATCAACCACATCTTTCATGGGTTTCACATCATTTCAATCACACATTTCAAAAATTCTATCACAGTCCACTAAAAATCTGATTTTAATCCACACCAAACACCTTCATAAATGTATTTAATGGGTTCTAATCCTTGAAATCACTTTTATTCTTTCTAATTAAGAACTAATTATCTCTATTGACTAAGGTGCTCAGAATAAAAGTGACATTAATTGATTCATCACCTGTTTTGGTAGCATTATTCAATGAAAAAGTAATCAAAATGAGCATTAATATCCTCATGTTTACATATACGTTTCTATCTGAGTGAAAAGTGGTCAAAGCACGCACGCACACAGATGTATGTAAGTTTTTAGCTTTTTTTTGTCAATTAGCTAACAACTTCATTCAGAAAAGACGAGATTTTCAACTAAAATGAGTTATTTGAAGCGATACAACCTAAGTAGAGTGAGTTACTTCCTACTTGGATCCACAGTCAAATGGCAACAAAACACCATTGATAACTTGCTTGAGTTTAAACTCGTTGAGTATTAAAGCACGTACGATGAGTCAACAAAAGAAATAAGTACATAGTTGAACAAAGCAGTTCCTCGATGGAGAAAGAAAGAAAAAAAAAATGACAACATCCGACAAATTCTTACTTTACCCACAACGATAATTAACTATCGAATCTTTGAGATTCAACGAATCAAACCATATTAAGTCGATCAGACCAAAAATTTTAAACTTCAAACCTTAAAATATGCAAAACCAAAAAATGACCACAAAATATAGATGTTGAATTATTGAAATATTATTTTGAACTTATGAACACAAGTCAAATATAAAATCTTACACATGCAAATGAAAAAAAATAAAATAAAATAAATCAACATTAGAAACTTTTAAATAAATGATATATCAAGAAGCTGAAAAAACTTTTGCATGCATAAAATCTCTTCAAGAAATGCATAGATCTATCTTTTGCTAATAAAAAACAGTAGATCATAACAAGAAATTATTATCAGATACATATTTTTATTCAGCAAGCAGATTAAAAAACCAGAGACAAATGTGCATTACCAGATTCTCGTACTGCTGTAACATTACCGCTCTGAAGGTTAGAAGTTCCACCTTCCATTTTCCAGTTCTCTCTCTGTGTGGAATCTTCTTATTTTTTTTTTCTTCACACTCTCAGACACCTTTTCTTTTGCTCTTCCTTGGTTCTAATTGTGCATTTATAGGTGATTTGTGGGGTCGAAAGAAAATTCATTTGATGTGTAGTCGAGGTCTCAAATTATTGTATAAGTGGGCAATTGAGTTCCACCTAATTTTTTGTGGCCAGTTTGGTTTTACTAAAAATCAGATTTTTAGTATGTCCTTGTTTGATCCTCATTATTTTTAAAATACATTTTTCTCTCTTCTTTTCGACTACAGACTCTTCAATACAATAATATTACACGTAAATTCAAAATTTTTCTTGTTTTTCGACCACCAATTCTTTATCAATCTACCATTTCAAAATGCATTTTAAGGAAAAAAAAGGGCTCAAACATGCTCTATATTTTGATAAAGATGATGAAATATATGGTTGAAAAATTGATAAAAATTTTGAATCTCATAAAATGTGTAGTTAATATTAATAATTGACTTTGACTTAAATTTTTATCAATTTTTTCGCTAAATCAAGTTAGATCATTATTCTGTCATTTTCATAGCACTCAAATTTCTATCACGAGATTTTGTCCAATATATCCATTGAAAGTCTTGTAATTTATGAAATATTGTTTCAAGACTAAAAAAAGGAAAAGAAAATAATTTTTATAAAATAAGAAAGAAAAAAAAAAGTTTGTCTTATTTCCTACCTATTAAGCTTAAAGGTGATTTGTCAAGCTTGTGCTCCATGGTTAGTAGTTCTAAAAGGCACGATACATGTCAAGGGAGGAAGGTAACCATCAAACATTAAGCTCATGTTTGGTCCGAATTAAAATATGATTTTAATTCAAGTTAAAGTCAAATAATTAATATTAATCACATCTTTCATGTGTCCCACGACTTTTCAACCACACATTTCAAAATTTTCTATCACAATTTACTAAAAATTTAATTTTAATCATCACCAAACACCATCTAAGAGTTAAGATGTGCCTGGACAAAGTCTAAATATAACAAGATGATTCCTATTTTTATTTAATTATACTAAGATCATGAATAGTTATTTGAAAAAGACCGTATTTTAATTATTTTAATCAAACCATTAATAATTATTCTTTTTACTAAATTAATTTATTTAATCTTTAAAAAATTAAAAAATGGACAATTTTTTTATTTTTTTTGGCACCTACTCGCATTAAATGGTCAAAAATAGCATTGACACCTTTCCATGCCCATGCAAGGCTTTTCCTCGCACTTAGATTCCGCCATTTTTCTACCTTTTAGATCATTGGATACAACAATTGTCCACCAAATCAACGTTTGTCATAAAGACTTACCATTCTAACAGAGGTGGTCCCCCAAACTACTCGAATCCCGCCGATATCATCTTGTTACAATAAGATTCGTTTACAATGAGCGAGTCAAGAACACACATAGTTGTGCCTCAGAGCCATTTAGTATTTAGATTATATCATCAAGATTTCCACTCAAGGTTTGTCCATGGAGACTGAGTCAAGACACTAGACAGCAAGTCTATGTTAATTTCTTGACGATAGTGGAAAGAACATAAACAAATGACGTGAACAAACTATGGAAACAATTATATTCTCATTTGGTTTCTGCAATTCTTGAACTACAAAGTCTTGTCATTGTTGCTGATTTTTCATATTCCTATCATCTGGCAACCTGACTGTTAAAAAATCCAGCCCCTATACTTTAACATCTGCTCCTACAAATTGGGTAAAGAAAAACGAACGAAAATCTTTCTATATTTCTATAAAACTCTACCATAACTGAATCACCTTTTATGTGAATTATCGTGCTTTTGCACCTTTGATCGCTTACCCGATGTCCTGTTGTCGTATTTACCTTCATTGCGCCTTTTCAATGAGCCATTACTACGAGAAGAGACTTCAAAAGGTCCTGAAGAACTTTCGAATTCAACAATATTGGTAACAACTGCATGGACCATGATATCACTTTTGGGTACTAACACAGCTTTCCTCTCGATAACTGCTGTCTGCCCACAACGTGGATCCTCGATGGCTTTCTCTCTTAGTTTCTGAAATACAGTGTCCTTATCTTCCTTAAAACATTCTCTTGAAACCTGCACACATATGCTATCACGATATCAGTTGAAAATACCAAATGCTGCAACAAAATCAAACCGCGATATTCACATTGCAAAAACTACTAATACTTAGCTGAACAAAGGTGAATTCTCACCCCAAAATCAACTGGAATCTTGAGTTCCATGTATGAACACTTACAACCAGCGCTGAAGTTCAGTTTCAACAGAATATCAAAAGGCTTCACAGACCTCACTGTCCTCCTGATTAGAAATATAAATGTAGCATAAAAAACATAAATAAGTTGCTGTATACCTACTTTCTAATATTTCCACAAGGCATTTTAGACTACTTAAATCAGTAATCTCTTATAGCATCTCCAATAGTGCTCTTTATTTTAAAGTGTATCTTCTATCATATAAAGAGCAACTTGAGGAATTTTTAAAAATAAAAAGTCAAACTTTTAGACAACTTCAATGCCACTCTCTATATTCATTCGTTTGTTTTTTCCCCATGAGCAGTTATTGTTCATCATTTTCCCTCTCTTTTATTTTATTGCTTCCCTCTTTTTAATTTCCTAAAAATTAAAGAAATGAATAGAAAATTGGGCAATAATAAATGAAGCATTGTATAGAGAGTGGATTCGGCTCGAGTCAAATCCACTATTTATTTTGATTTTTGAAGATAAAGAGCATATTGGACACCTTAGAGGTTCGACTCTCTAAAATAGAGAAAATTAGACGAATAAAGAGCCTATTGAAGATGCTCTTATTGTAAGCACAGTTGGAATTCAGATTTATAACCAGTGAAAAGTTCTTCAAGTGTAGCTCTATATCATCTTAACGTTTATCGAAGCTTCTTAGCATTGAACAAATGGATCAGATAAAAAATTGAATTTCGTAACATAGAAGTCCTATAGAACCTCGTACCAAGATTCGACAAGCCTCCTCAACTGTAGGCCAAATTATTTTTATATCGATAAATAAGAATACATAACTTGGTTGGCAGCGAGACTCGAACCAACATCTTTTTTTGTTAATACCATATTGAACCATCTCATCTAAAAACTTAAGTTGTTGAATAGAATTACTGTAATTATTTAAATTTTAGCCTTTAACACTACAACAATTTGCACTATTTCAAAACAACTAGAAAGTCCACAAATTAAAAAAATATTTGTGATTTACAGTGATATATTCTGCACTTCGATTGGAGAGTGATGTACCTTTTCAGATCAAATGGCTGCTTATCTAGAACTGCTGCCTTCATATTTAGACTTTCAGAGAAGGAGACCTGAATACAGAATGCCACAAAAAGTTTACTGACAACCCCAAAAATTAACAAGGACGTGCTAACACATTAAATTCATGATAACAAGTAAAAAAAAATATATAATATTTCTTCCAAATAATGAATCTAAAATACTAAACTCTTGAGTAAGTGGCCTCAAATAACCCTCGAACTACTTAAAACACCAGTAAATAGACTAAAAGACATAATCATGGTTAATTTGAATTTAGTTATCGCTACATTGTGCTCGCTGTAAAAAACCAAAAAGATCGGACTACACATATCACTATAATTCATTTTTCTTTAACAAATCCATATTTGTTCTCATGTGACCATTAACAATGAATTTACGTAGATTAGGTGCAAATCCTAGAGTGCTCAGGGTACTACCCGAGAGACATCGGGTACACAAGTGACAAGTGAGTATGGAGAATCTTTTCTGGAGACGAAAAGGGGATTTTGGGGGTAGATTTATTGTGCATATAGTCATCGTCATGTACGTGCAATCATCTTTATTTTGGTGTTAATTGTTGGTTTCTCTCATTCAATCCACATGTATCCAATTAAGAAAAGGGAATAACATATATGCACAGAAAGTCATGAGATCACCTTGACAGATTCAACAAAAGGCAATGGAACTTTCTTCCCATGCACACTCTCTACCCGGAGATTCCAGTTCACATATTTTTTATCTGCAAAAGAAGAAAGAGAGAAGAATCATTAGTACATGTCCAAGCATAACATTAAGAACTCAAATGCAGAACAAAGATATTTGATTAGAAAATATGAAGAAAGAAGAAAGAATGACCAAAAGGAGTAATCAAGGGAAGTTACCTAGACTTAAACTCTCAGTTAAAACAATCTGAAAAAGATCAATTCTAACAAAAGGAGGGACATGTAAATTGAGCACGTTCATGACTCCTGCAATCACCTGTTTGAGGTCTTGTTAATGAGCAATTCCATATAGACGCAGAGAAAACACGAGAATTTACATAAAAGCCAAGAATCCATAAGGTTAAAAATTGAAATGCTAGGTCAGAAACTGTGCAGAATGGGTTTTGTCACAATAAGGGAATTTTCTCAGTAATGTGTGCAGGTTGTTTCGCTGTTTATCTTATGTATGTTTGATAGAGATGATTACATATGTTTCAAAGAAAAGTAGGCTAAAATCTTGTTAATTATAATTCCAAACCTACCTAATACTTTCTACCAACATTCTAAAAGCCTAGCAAGGTCAAGCCTTACCAACCCAAATGTCGAAGCCCAGGTGTAATAAGATGTTTTCCTATTTTTAAATATTAATTTAATTATTCTAATACCATTAATAATTATTTTAATAAGAACATTATTTTTATTAATACTTGTTCGATTTATTTAATTAGTTTATTTAACCTTTGAAAAATCAAAAATAAAAATTGGACAAAAAATATAAAGGTGCACTCCTTTTGGTGCCTAGGCCCCCGATTAGGTGGTCAAAAACAGAGTTGACCGGCTTTTTCATGCCTTCCCTACAAGCGGGGCTTTTTCCTTCAGCTTCACACCTAGGCCTTGCCTTTTCCCGCCTTTTAGAACACTGTTTTGTAACAAACAACACCTAACGCTTTGAACGCAAAAATCCAATTTTACTTTGAGTAAAATCTTTCATAGATTTCAGGATAAGTTGGCCAAGGGCAGTTAGCTGATATTTTTTTTTTTTTTTATCAAATAAAGTTTTGTTTATTAATGCAAAAAAGATAGGGAAGAAATATTTTCTTGGATTAACATTCAGTAAGGAAAACAAAGCTTAGCAGCAGCTTATCACTTAAAAGCAATACCTTGTCTACAGGTCCATGGATCACCAAACTTGCTTTCTTGTCCTTTGGGGTTTCCTGTAAAATTAGAATATACCTTAACTCGTATTTATTCATTTATCTCATGGTGGCACATGTTACAAGGTGACCCATATACTGTAGAAGAAATAGAAAATACCTGGAGATTCACAATTACAATCTCACCCCTGCCCCGTAGACACTTTAGAGGCAAATTACATGCAGGCGTAATCTGCAAACTGCACAAATTAACGCACTTATAATGTTGAATTAAATATGAAATAGAGAAGATTTTAAATACTCAAGTCTGTCAAAATTTCACAAGAAATACAAAACAAGAGTGATTTTGAGGTCCACTACAAGATGATTGCAGCAATCAATGGAAACAATATAGGCATTACAAGTTACAGAAACAGCAGAAATTCGTCAACTTTCGCAAATCGATATTTATTTAAGACATTCCACTTAACCTGTAATCTATGTCAATTTTGAAGTTATAGGGAACTAGCCATAAATTACAAAATTTGAAACAGCATTGGGTGATTGTGAAAGCCCAACTCCTATAATGATCATAATTTTGAAAAGCGAAAAGGCATTACGTTTTTATGATACAGTGTGACCTCTCTAAATTAATACTATATATTGCACGGTAATTTATTAGCGGGGGTTATTAATTTGTAGAAAATCTACATAAAAAATTATTTCATGTATATTTGCTAATGCTACTACATACTTCTAGGTAGATAGAAAGCCTTCAATTATTCAAAATTAATTGCAGGGAATCTTTGAAGAGGAAAATCAAGAAATTGAAGAAAGTCAAGAGGAACAAGAAATACAAAAAGAACTTATAACTGCAATTGATCAACCTCCAATTTACCACCCCATGTCTATTAATGCCCTCTTAAATTTAAAGGAGGAGCAACAAATTGATTATGAGGAAATACAGGTGAAGATCTCATGTAATTGCTTCATCACAAGAACATCATGACGAGGAAGTCGAAGAAGATATGGATGACCCCTCTTTGCCTAACAAAGATAAGTTAGATACCTTTCATTCACGTATTTCTTTTCTTAGACTTTCAAATACTAACTATGTTGTAGCTTGTAAGGTACTCCGAGGTATACAGTTCGAGATCAAGACAACCTAGAAGAAACAAGCTTCTCTAAATAGAAAGTTCGCTAAGGAATGTTTTGCTATTTTTTTTATATTTAATTATTAGATATCAAAAATAATAAATTATGCCTATAGAAAACTGTCGTTTTCATGAACTTTTATTAAATGTCAGAGGTTATTAATTATTGAAGTATTAATTTAGAGAGGTCACATGACACTTGTGTCAACATATGTATTGATTATGAACCTCATTACATGAACTCCTAGCCCCACCTCTGCCTAATGTCAAGTACCTAGAAGTCTAGAAGCTGGAAACTAATAATGAGGTTACCGTACATTTTAATTATCCCAAGCTCCTTCAGCCATGACAACATTTGATAACCAAGGAAGGAAGCATGTCAAAAGGTTAAAACATAACATTGTAACCTCAAATTTCTATCATAACCACAAAAACAGTTGAGAATTAGAGAATGATTAGCTGTACAAAGAAGTTACTTCTTTAGAAATGAGTTAAGTAATATAGAAAAGTAAGTTTTGTTAGTGGCAAAAAGAAACTTTGAAAGTCATGTTTGGCAAAATAAGTACCTTAAAGTAAGTTTGATTTACTTTTAAGTACAGTCAAACACGTTAGTATGAATTCTTTGCTTGAGAAAAAATAATCTAGCAAGATAATCTCTTGAAGGGAAAAGGACTGCAGCCCCAAATAGAAGGAGACGTAAAGGACAAGTTTATCTAAGTGATTACCTCGTTCCTAAACATAGTACAACATCAGCCATTTTGCAGTGCCTCTCTGCTGGACCCATCTCCTTTGGTGGCAAAGCATCCTGAGAGAAAGAGGGAATCAACTATGACACAATAAGGTGATAGACATTGGTCTTTTGGACAATAGCCAATGGTAAACCACTAGCTCAAGTACTTGCAATTTTTATTTTTTTCCTCATACTCGTAACATCTAATTGGTTGTCTACTTTTTTATCAGAATTTGTGCTCCTTAGGCACTATAATTCTCACTGAAGAGTATATAGAACTCCTTACATGCTATATTTACCAAATTCACCATTCATGGACTTGTGATCTAGAGATGGTGAAGAGTGAAGAAATGTTACTAGTTGTTGAATTAGGCTAATTATAAACGATTGTGGCTTTGAGGAATGATAAACATACTCATATATAGAGGTGTCAAAATGCACCAAGCCTTCCAGCATGTAAAAGGCTTGTCGCAGGCACACCCCAAACAAAATAAAATGGGCCAAGCCAGGGCATGCTGAAGGGGTACATTGCCCTGAATGGGCTGTTCCATAACCTGTTTTTGCCCCGGGCCAGCCCTTTCAACACGTCTACTCGTATTATTTTGAAGATCATATTAACTTGCTAGGGATTAGAAATATCTTGTGCATCCATACTATACAAGGTGTGACTTAGATACTTGAAAGCATCAGAATTTTGAAGCAGAATTTACTGGAGCTTTAAAGTTCTTTTTTTGAAAACATTTTTTAGCCCAATTGAAATACTTTTCTAGTTGCCTCTTCTGGAACAATCATCAAGCTCTGTCAATCAGCGGAATCAGGAATTATTTTTTTGTGCTTTATGACTAACGAAAATTAGAAACTTTTATGATGAAAAATTAGTACCTCCCAATCAAGAACTGTGTCCCTCAGTTTTGAGGTGCACCCTGCCTTGGAACAATTCCGTGAAGTCTCCTTCAGTCCAATTGTCTCAACTTCAAAATCCCTCAAATACCTTCACAGGAGAACATAGCATATATAAGTGTGTGTGTGTGTGGATAGAATATATATAAAGGCTGAATACAATGAAATGGCATAGTACATAATCCTTACTCAGTCCCACAGGATGGACATAGTTCCATGAAGGAGTTTCCGTGCAATTCAGAAAGTTTTTCCCTTGATATTCCGGAACGTAGATGAAGGGCATCAATATTCTAGAATTTTCAGACCATAGTCAAAAACGTGCACTAGACTAATGAAAAATCACTAACTTTCAATGATAAGCACCTAAAAAACTCAAAATGATTTAAGGGCACAAACTAATTGTCATTAAATTTCTCCACAGGATATTAATAAAGCGAAGTTCATGCGAGCACGTTAAAATTGGCTCCTTGAGAAAAGGTGGTGTGTGAAGAAGAAATTAAGTTCATTCAATTAATTTGAAATCTTCACTAATACTTTCACAAAGTAAGCCAATTAAACAGTAATTTGCTACCTGGCTTATAAGAAACTTCAGGATTCCAGCCTTCTCTAATCCAACCAATGCCATATGAGTTATGCTTGGCATTGCACGATGGAAAGGTAGAGATGCTTCTGGCAAGGCTTTGCCTTGGCGCTGCAAATGAGTGAAAAGTTAGCTCTGAATGTGACCTCTTTTTATTAATAAACAGCAATAAAAGATGGCGCCATGAAATTTCTTGAAAACATTTCTATGTACAGATTCACTCCCACAAAAAAGCAACAGAAACTCAGATGAAATACTGTTAATCTATTCTGCTCTTAGTAGCAAAATATGTGTCCCATCTTCTCATTATTTATGTTCATCACTGTATCTCCCTGTAACTTTCGTTCTGAAGATAGAACCTTCTTGTGATTGGTCTCATGAATGACTGTGTACAAGTTCACTGTTCCAATGATATAACTTTTTCGTAAATATAGACCTTGAAATAATGGAAGTTCACAAAACCAATAGCCAGAACTTCGAGACTGCGTAGGATGGTTGGGCTCATGATTCAGGAAAGATGAGCTTCAAAATATAAATCCAAGGAAACAGGTTTTTTCCAGCAGGAAATGGTTGATAATTTTCTAATCTCTTACACGCGCATCCTAGCAGATTTAAGTATTAAAAAAAAAAAAAAATGTTACTTATTTTGAAAGTACTCGTATCGTGCTGGAAAAATAAGTAACATACCTCCAACTCTGATCCATAAAATAGTTATTTATTTTAAAGCTTACTTATTTATTTATGAGAGAATTTACTTACAAGTAAACTTTTTAAGCTTAGCCAAACATTCTCATATTAGTAGTAGTAAAAACTAAAAACCACCATAGCCAGATGCTCAGCACTTTCTAGAATGCACAATACTGATTAAAGCCCGTCAAAAATTGGTTCTCAACAAGTATAGAGAGCTCTCTGTTCAAGAAATTTAACAGTCTTTACCTGAAGTGTCCAAATGCCTTTGGGCCCACGAAAGTCGGGTATGCCGCAAGAAGTAGATATTCCTGCTCCTGTAAATACCACTAAGTGCTTACTCTGCATAAACGAACGAGAACGTAGAGTTCAATTGGCTGTAAATTAAAAACAAAGACTATAAAACAAATATTGGACCAGACCTTCTTGATAATCATGCTGAGGCGTTCAATCTGCAATTTTAAGACATAGTAAAGTCAATGCTGTGAGCAACAAAATGAGATCAAAAAATATTTATGAATCAAATTCAATAGGTATGAAACGACGTGTTTGTCAAAAGACAAACATGATATCAGATGTTGAGAGAGAGAGGGTATATAACGTCTGAATCCACTTTAGATTGGTAGCTATAGCAATACTCTGTACCTTACAACATTCTTTTACTAAATTGTTTCATCATAAACAAAAAAATACAAATTTCTTAGAACTGAAAAAAAGGAAAAACCGTTGACCAATTGGCTCGTAGAGAAAAACAATCTAGTCTCTAGAATGTTATGAGGATCATTATGCTTAATATCCTAGAAAATTATACAGCTTCCAAGGTCAGCAGTCATGTCCTTTGTGGTCATCACTTCACCCTCCAGTGTAATTTCCACATAACTATAATAAAAATACGGTGCATCAGGTTTGAAACACACATTTGGAAGAGACAAATCGTGAGCATTCAATTGAAAAATTGCATGATTATAAATCAAGACTTCCAATTCCCTAGTATCATAAAATGCTAGGCCACTTTCTCAATCCACAAATTGATAATTGCTCTGAGAAAAGCACAATCATTCATGCTTTCATTTTACATTATCAGTTCCTGTCATGATCAGCCAAATCCTTTCATAACCATGATTATTATTCAAATAAAATTCGACTTCCAATAAACAGGTATCTGAACAATTATTGATAAATGAGATTCAAGCGCTTTTGATTTTTCATGCACCAGTAATGCTTTAAGACATCAAACCAGGCCCAAAATATGAATTCAAGCCAAAAAAAAAAAGGCACAGAATGTAAAATCCAATAATTTCCACATCCAAATGCAAATACCCACAAATCAGATCTCATCAATGAACTATACAGAACACTTTAAAATCCCCAAACAGGGTATCCAAGTGCAGAATGGCCTAATCATCAAGCAGAAATGCCCAAATAACTATGTTTCACTGTTGCAGAGAAGAAGAAAATCGCCATTAAAGCAGAAAACTATATAGCAATAACACATATCAAAAAGAACCCAGTAAAGCATTACCATAAAACTGTAAAAGGGAAAATGGGCGGAAAATGAAACGGAAAATCTCACTTTTTCTTGCAAAACATGAGGGGGATCAAAAAACTCTGTCATTCCAACTTTGCCCACGTCTTCTATATAAGAAAGCTTCTCTGCGTACCCCAGAGACATGGTTTTTCTCGCTCTCTAGAAATGACGATCTCTTGTTCTTACACTTTTGCTTTCTGAATACAAGTTGATCAAGAAAATGGAAGGAAAAAAACGGAGGGGGTCACTGTTAGCTATGAAGTACTGGGTAATGACGTGTTTGGCCTCACGCCCCGAATGTGAAGAAAGACTGAGGGCTCGTTTGAGGACGCTTTGCTTTTATTTTTATTTTTGCTATTGGTACTTGAGTTTTTCGAGAAATTTATAAGGTCAGCTTTCTCTTAAAAATTCTTCTAACTAAGTACTTTCAAAAAATTGTCAAAATATGTTCAAAAACGGCTTCTTAATTTTCGTAATTTTAGTAAAAAACAAGTTTTGATTTTTTAAAAGTCGTACCAAACGAACCTTAAGTCATGTGTGTAATTACACAATTATCCATGTAGAAAATAAATAATTTGAACACGAGGATTGTACAAGAGGGTTTTTGTCTAAATTTATAGATTAGTCCAATGTAAGAACGAGTGATTTTTCAAATAGAAGTTTATCTTGACTTACCCCTGTTTGATTCTTATTAAAATTCAAATTTTTATTCTTCTACTCATTTTCAACCACACATTCTTCAATAAAATAATATTTTTTATCACATCGATAATTTTTCTTTCTTTTTCAACCACACATTCTCCATCAATCTACTATTCCAAAATAATATGACTCAAACACACCCTCAATAAGTAATTTTTTAATAGAAAATTATTTTACTTGCCAAACATGCTCTTTTTATATTGTTCTCTTTACTTTTTATTTTACTTGCCAAACATGCCTAAATGTTAATAATATAAAAACTTACATATTGCACTAATTCACTGTTTAAATTCATATTAAAAATATATCACTTAGGCACGCGACTTTCATCTTACTAATATATACTACATAGCACAAGCATTACAATAAATTTTGAAACTATAGTTTGATAGAAAACTACTAACATTATACGTGATTCTGTAACGGTGTTTCGAGTTATATAGCACAAGTATTGCACTAATGAGTAGCGTGTAATTTTATAATTGTGTCTCAAGATAGAATTTTATTTAAATATTTCTAGTTCAATAGAAAAATAAAAATGAAATATAATAACGTGACACTTGAAATATAACCTATATTTGATGGTGATTAAAATCTTGATTTTTATCAAAGTCGAAGTCAACAATTAATTTGAATCGTATATTTATAGAATCGACACTTTTTCAATAACATATTTCAGCAACTTTTATCAAAATTTGTTAACAATTTGATTTTAATTCCCACTAAACATAGGAATAAAGCAGTGTATCATTGGTTGGCCCTGTTTGACGGCTATTTTTTTTAGTAAGAATGAGTTTTTGAATATTATCTTTTTGAAAAATATATGATTAGCCCCTGTTTGAAACCCATTTTGAGAAAAAGAAAATTTTTGAAATAATGATTGATGTGAGAATGTGTGGTGGAAAAGTGATGAATTTTTTTTTATTTGTATGTAATATTATTTTATTTGGAGAATGTGTGGTTAAAATGAAGAACGAAAATGAGAATGAGAAATTAAAGGGTGTCAAACGGGAGCTAAAAGTAAGAAAACTTTTTGGTTTACGTGGATAATGTTTTATTGTGAAAACTTGCGGTTTTGTTACCAAATAGAGGTTTGACTATTACAATGGTCATGTCATGGATCGTTCGAATTTAAAGTGCTTAATTAACCATTTAAAATATAAATTTATAATGTATTATAGTCTTATTACAATTCAATTGTTTTAATAATACATTACTTTTCGTTTTTCAATATATAACAAATACTACGAAATCATTGTCATGTATAAATTTTGTGTTATTAATTCTCAATTAATTAACATTCACATTAATCTAGATTCAATAAATTTTTGATTTGATGATTCTTGTCTCTATGAATTTAAAGTTATTATATATGAATTTATTTATATTCACGTAAATTTTAATGAGTGTTTAAATTCATGTATCAACAATTTTCTTATATATCAAATGTAGTATAAAAATATTGCTCATTTGTAATATTTCATTATTAAAAAAATTAAATTATAAAAGTTGAGTTATGAGAGTACAATTTTATTTTCTTAAATTTCTATCATAAATTTTTTTTTTTAGTTTGTTTGGGACTAATCAAATTCTACCGACAAATTGGTATAAAAAATCCCCCGCTCTTCAGGGA